>JAVJAQ010002443.1:362809-537009 GCA_032362365.1 Zygogramma bicolorata
ATATCGGAAGAAGTAACTTTTTATTGACAAACTCATTCATTACATGACAATGACAAATTCTATCAATAACAACACATATTCAAATGTTGAAACAGACAGAGTGTTAACAATATTCAATACACTACATTTTCCCTCCGATTACAAGTCTAATCTTCTCGGCCTAAAAACATGTCTACCTGATCTAGTAACATACACAGGTGATTGTGATGATTGTCCAATGTTCGGTAATTGGTCATCGGAATCTGTATACAATTGTGAACTAGAACTGGTATTTACTGCCACGCTACTGTTGGATTCTGGCTCTAAACGAGAGGTTAATGATAACTCATCTGAATTTTGTGTGTTTTCTATGTTTGTATTTGGTGGAGGGTTGAAATTTTCAGAAGTATTGCTCGAAGAGGAAAATATATGAGGTTTGGTTAGAAGTTGACTAGGATTCTTACGTATAGAGTCAGCGTGTACTAATCTTGTCACTTCTCCTATCTTTACCAAATATGTAGAGATACTTTTCACACCTGTAATAATACCCATTTCCCATTTGTGTTTTTTGAAATTCTTCACGTAAACGTTATCATTTACTTTGAAACACTTCGAATTCATTTGTTTCACTGAAGGTGAATGCTCTTTCACTAGAGGGGGTTTCAACAAATCAAATCTTGTCCTTGGACGCATTTTGAATAAAAATTCGGATGGCGAAATTCCAGTAGTACTAGAAGGTGTATTCCGTAACGAGAATAAAAAATTAACAAGTTTGTTACGCAACATTTCCACAGTAACATGTTCACCCCAATCATGAAACAAAGATTTTTCCAAACCTTTTTTTACCGTTTGAACCCCTCTTTCAGCCAGTCCATTACTTTGGGGATGGTAAGGTGGTGTTTTGGAAAGTTTTATGCCATTCGAAAAACAAAAATTAAAAAATTCATTCGATGAAAATGGTGGACCATTATCGGAAACTATTTCATTTGGTAGACCAAACACAGAAAAAATTTCTTTCAGAACAAAAATTGTTTCCTTTGCTGTAGTTCCCTTATTCATTAGTTTAACGTCAGTCCATCTACTCTTACTATCAACAAGGATGAGAAATGTGAAACCATTTTTGTGAAAGAAATCTATATTAATTCTATAAAAGTTATACGGTGCAGGTGGCCAAGATGAAAGAGGTGCTGTGTTTGTGAAGTTTTTATTTTGTTGACAAATTTGACATTCTCCAATGAATTTCTCTATGTCTTCATTGAGACCAGGCCACCAACAATATGACCTTACTAACATTTTGGTTCGAACAACACCTGTATGTTCTTCGTGAAACAACTTCAAAATATTTTTTTGTAAAGATTTTGGTATAATAATTTTAGAACCCCACATCAAACAATTGTTTTCCAAGGAAAGTTCATATCTCTTACTGAAGTATGGTTTGATGTTATCATCCATGTTTTTTGGCCACACACCTGCATTAGTCAATTCGATAACTTTCGTTAAAACAACGTCCTCCTCTGAGGCCTTGGCAATATCTTTATAACTTAAAGGGTATTCATTGGATACATTGAATGAATATAAACTGTCACAAATTTTAGTTTCCCCATTTACCGGTAATCGTGAGAGAGCATCAGCGTTTGCCAATAATGTGCCTTTCCGATATTCAATTTCATAATCATATGCAGAAAGTATCAATGCCCAACGTGTGATTCTAGATGCTGCTGTTGTCGGAATATTTCTTTTCCTACCAAATATAAACTGTAAAGGTTGATGATCAGTTATCAAAATAAATTTTCTGCCAAAAATATATTTATGGAATCGTCGAACACCAAATAATAGGGCCAATGACTCCCGTTCTATATTAGAATATTTTTGTTCAGTTGGTGAAAGAGTGCTTGAAGCAAAAAGAACAGGACGCTCAACATCGTTTATTTTATGGCTTAGGACAGCTCCTACACCATAACTACTCGAATCACAACTAATGTAAATAGGCAACTTGGGATCGTAATGAGTGAGAACTTGATTTGAAGTAATCAACTGTTTACTTTCTTCAAAAATTTTATCGTGCAATTTTTCCCAAACAAATTTTATCCCCGTGCGACACAAATCATAAAGAGGTTTCAATTTGGACGATAACATAGGCACAAATTTGCCATAAAAATTCAATAATCCTAAATAAGATTTTAATTGTGTCAAATTACTTGGGCGTGGTGCATTTTGTATACAATCAATTTTTTCATTAGTGGGATGTATGCCACATTCGTCAATAATATGTCCCAAAAACTCTACCTGAGTTTCAAAAAACTTACATTTTGATGGATTTATTTTTACATTAAATTCATTTAAACGTGCCATAACATTCAAAAGATTTTTATGACATGAAGAAAAAGTAGCTCCATAAATTAAAATATCATCTAGATAACAACTAGTACCAGGTAATTCTGCTAATATAGAATCCATTACGGATTGAAATATTCCTGGAGCAGAGCTGATTCCAAATGTCAAACGATTGTATCTGAATAGCCCCATATGGGTATTAATCGTAAGCATTTCTTGCGACTTTTTGCCCATTCGCAATTGCTGGTATGCCCCTTTCAGATCGATTACACAAAAATACTTACTCCCAGACAACTTTGCAAAAATATCCTCCGGAAGAGGTAAAACACAATGATTAGTTTCAATAGCTTTGTTCAAGGTTTTTTTGAAATCAACGCATATACGGATATCCGTTGAATTTTTTTTGGGAACGACCACGATGGGACTTGCCCAATTACTACAACTTATTTTTGTCAATACGCCAGAATCTACCATTTTTTTTATTTCAGCCTCAACAGTAGGCTTTAACGAATAGGGAATGCTATAAGCTCTGTGAAAAATTGGTTTCACATCATCTTTCAAACACAATTCAATAGTAAAATCCTTTATAAATGAATTTTCTTTACTCTCGAACACATTTCGAAACTTTGACTTGATTTCATTAATCGCTCGACTTTTAATTTCCTCAATATTAGGTGAAAAAGATGTATGTGAATCACTGATACCCTGTTCTATATCATATATATTCAACCATGAAAGACTCGAATCCAGTGAACATTTGTTGCAAAGTGTATTTCTCCATTCAGGATTGAGGACATTTAACCAGTTTCGACCTAGTAAAGGCATGAATTTGCGCTGACTTTTTATCACCACCAATGGCAAAAAATAATTTTTATTTTTGAATAAACATCTTACTTGTACTTGCCCTAAAACTTCAATGTTTTGTCCTGTAACAACCTTCAAATTGAAGGTTACTAGATCAAGTTTCAGATGAAGAAAATTAGACCTGTAATCTTCTACATGAATGACAGATTTAGATGCACCAGAATCCACTTCCATTTGTAGCAATTTTCCCTCGACTTCTAGTTTTATCTCTAGTGGCTTTTCTTCCTCATTCCTCAACACACCAATGAAACCCAAATCCAAAAAATCTTCCGTTTCTACATGCGCATCAGGAACTTGAACAACGTGCTCATCAGGAACTTGAACATTTTCCATTTTGTTGACTTTGAATCTACTACAGGCAGGTGATGTATGCCCTTTAATTCCACAACGAAAACACATCCACGTTTTTGCTGGGCATGCCTGTGGATCATGTCGCTTCATGCATCGGAAACAAGGTTTGTAAAATTTATTTTCCTGTGCGACCTTCTTAGATTTTTCCATTTGATTATCATTGACTGCAGATTTACGCAAGAACTGTAACTTGTCCACTCTCAAATCCATAGCTCCCTGCACCAATTTACTCTGTGATTCTGCTGCCTCTAGACTCAAAGCAGTTTTACAAGCATCTGCAAAAGTCATCGACTCGTTTTCACCCAACAACTTCTGTTGTATTGACAAACTGTGTACTCCACAAACTAATCTGTCACGAAGAGCTTGATCCAAAAAATTGTCAAACTTGCAATGACGAGACAGCTCCTTAATGGTACTTATATACTCAGAAAGCGATTCACAAACAGCTTGCTTTCTGTTATTGAACTTGTAACGTTCCACTATGACACTTTTTGCTGGCACATATTTCTTCAGCAAAACTCCAACCAATTCTTTGTAAGTTTTCTTCTCCGGAGACAAAGGATATAATTCAACTTTGAGAACTTCATAAGTTTTCGCAGATAGAAGTGTTATCAGATTCGGAACTTTGAGATCATCCTCGATCTTATTGACAAGGAAATACTGTTGTAATCTTTCCTCCCATGATTCGAATGATTCCATATTTTCATCAAATTCTCTAAACTTTGCCATCTTTGGTTTTACAGTAAACGAAATAACTGGGATATTTCCGCTACTCGTCGCCAATTTGTTATGTATTCAACTAAATATCGGAAGAAGTAACTTTTTATTGACAAACTCATTCATTACATGACAATGACAAATTCTATCAATAACAACACATATTCAAATGTTGAAACAGACAGAGTGTTAACAATATTCAATACACTACAGAGAGGATCTCTTTTCGACGAACATGTTCATTGAGATGTTTGAAAAGAGTAAGTGGTGCCAGGCGGCGGGCGGTAGCCTTGTATTGTTACCAACCTGAAACTGCGCTAGGTAGGTGGGTAGGTAGGGTGTGAAATTTTCTTACAGAATACCACGCATACTTGAATGATTCTTGGATTTTTTTTCTTGCTCATGAATATTTTGCGAGAATTATCCCAAGTCGAAGGCACCAATGGTACGGATAGTGAATATGGTACGGTCTGTAGCCAGAAAGTAAAACGGATTAATACTTTTTGTGTAGGGGAGTAACTTTATTGGATTTTATCATCCATGGAAATTCACCGGAAAAGAATGACATGTTGAGAGGAGCTCTTTCCGTATATGTTATCAGGAATAATGTTTCTGGACAAAAATAAAAACTGAACGGGAAATATCAATCCTCGAACATATTCAATGTTATTAATTAATTCTTGAGGTGCATTAATAGAATAACCACTGAATGCATCAGCTTCTACTTTCGAACTCGTAAGTACATGATAATTTTCATGAATTACGATATTGGCAAACTGTTTTTGCTTGTTTGTTATTCGTTTACAATTCTTCAGAGAGCTGAGGTATTATCCCTTGATTCTATATTTTTTCATGAGAAGTTTTTTTTTTTCTGTTGGCGCAATCAGAATAAAAAGTTTTTGTTTCTCTTCTTTATATCGAGCCTTCATTGCTTTCAAGGTGAAAGTTTATTTTCGGTACTGGCTAGATGACACAACTTGCTATTTTACTGTATACATGTATATGTATATATATATATATATATATATATAAGAGAGGAGAGGAAGTCTTTGCTGACGAGTTAAGAATAAAACTTGGGAATTATATTTGGGACAGCAGCAAAAGCGAAAGTGTAGTCTTATAACAATACATTTCCAATATTTCGAAAACGGTTATTGTCATCATCAGGAAGCTACAAAAATAATGATAATGAGTGAAAAATATGAAACAGATCTTCCTTACAGTGTTAGTGAGGATGGTCGCAGAATGAAATGGTTGAAGAAGTCAGTTGACACAGTAAAAATTCATAAAAATAATGATACGTATCAGTACAACACTTATACACGTTAAAAACTATTTTTTTCCTCTGAGAAGGTGTAGTGACGAACACCATGTGGTGATGAAAAAAGGAATGAAATTTTGTGGTTAAAAGGCTCCAGAAGTCATTTGTCGAAAATGTCAAATGCCACCGAAAATGTCAAATGTCACTGAAAATTCTTATTGAGAAACAATTTGGTCTGAGCCGCTGTGCTGTAATTGTATTGAGGTTCTAGAAATATATATATATATATATATATATATATATATATATATATATATATATATATATATATATATATATAAAATGTCAAATGTCACTGAAAATTCTTATTGAGAAACAATTTGGTCTGAGCCGCTGTGCTGTAATTGTATTGAGGTTCTAGAAATATATATATATATATATATATATATATATATATATATATATATAAATGTAAATATGAGTTGCTGAATAGTGCTCACCTCTCGTGAATTCTCCTATTGTTCACCTAATACCTGGCATTATTTACGCTTTATAAATAACAGAATGAATGAGCTGTTCACGAACAAGTAGAAATAATTACAAATCTTGGAAATGTAATCGTTATCACTTGATAATCGATGTAAAGTTTACCTGATAAACACGTGCGTTGACTGATGCATTAGAGACGATAATACGATTTGAAAGAATAAACATTACCTACTATAACTTCGGTGTGCAGGACTGTGCATTGCTCCGAGAGTATAGATATACGAACAAGTATGATAACAATAAATGAGAAATATTTCATACCTCATTTACTCCATTAACAGAAATGATATTCGAGACAAATCGAATCTATGTCCTTCTATGTCCTTCAAATCTATACAAGGGGATCTCAAAAACTATAAGAGTTACAGAGTAGGTTGAATAGAGACAACCAGAGCTGACCCTCTTACTTTCAACTTGAAGCGAAAACTTCAATATCGGTTTTTTATTTATATTTGGTTCATTCTGATGGATTTCCTAACTCTGTTTTCTGGCTGCGAAAATGGTAAAAAAAAAACTTCTACAAGGTGTTGTATTCCTTGGGCCATCCTCATCTCTGGGCTTTGAAATACGGACCTTTGTTTTTTAATTCATTTTCAAAACCTTCTGGGTCATATTTAATAATGACATGAAGAATCTGTCAAAAAAGATTCCTTTCGAGAACATATGAATCATCATCAGCAGACAAAAAGTAGGTATTCCATAGGTTCACGAGATGAGTTCGGGGTCTTTTTGCATCGTATCAATGAATATGAATAACATTTTTTAACTGTGAAAAATGAAGTTTCTACAATGAAGAAGGTGAACTTTCCAAATAGGTACTGAAATATTTCACCGAGGTGGCCGAAAGAACATTTTTCCATGCCCACTGAAAGTTGCAATAAAAAAGTCTCGGAGAAAAAGTGCAAATGGTTTTTGAAAATCTATTCAACTAAACCAGATATTGGTGGAATTTTTCGTTTTTTTTGGAATCCAATAGAGTTTTCGGGAAAGCTTCAATTTTCATTATGTTGGGCCCAATAATACTGTAATTTCCTGTTGAATATAGATTTGTGTGTCAAACCGAATAAAATACATTCAAACTTCTCTGTAATCCTTACCGTTTTCGAGATCCCCATGCCTCGACTTGAATTTCAGTCCCTTGGTGTACCTCATGAATTCACTACCAAGACTAATGAGCTAGGTCAAATATGAATCTGGTCACTAGCAGATCAATTCAATTAACGCAGTCATTTTTATCTCTCGGGCAACAGTCAGAATACAATTCAGAAAGCAAACAATGAGTTATGGGAAAGGATGCAGAATGCTAAAAAAAAACAGACATTGTGAAGACAAATTCCCGATGAGGAGAGGAAAAAAAAGGAAGAAGAAACTCTGTATTAGAGTATACAAAAATATAACATGATCAAGCAACATCTCATTCTCGTAATGAAACAAATGGCATAAATGTATGTGTTTCGTAGACCCTAGGGAAAGTATTCGAAGGATTCGGAAGAAAAACTGATCCGTATATTTGAATGGAAATTCAAAATATTTTTTTTATGAATATTTAAATTAATTATAATAAATATAGTATTATTACTATATATATACGGCAAAAAACATGGATAATCTGGGTGAGGTCTGTCATTCACAGACAAATGAAAAATAGAAAGTAATAAGATACAAATGGATAAAATCAAGTACAATTTTAACAATTCGACAATTATCGAAAAATATCACAGTTTTTTGTACGATTCTCACTACCAATGTGTTCACAAAACCGCGACACTTGTCTCGCTTTTTACAAAAGTTTTCTCAAGCGTGATGAAAAAATAAGATTTTTCAATTTTTTTATCCTACTTGAGGAAGCTATTGCATAGCAGAACACGTGTCGCGATTCTGTAAACCCATCGTCAGTAGGAATTGTACATGAAACTGTAATTTCCTGTTGAATATAGATTTGTGTGTCAAACCGAATAAAATACTGTTGAGAATACATGCCAATTCGGTTCACTGTCATTCATTACAGAGGCTTTACTGAGCTACAAATAACAATTTATCATATAGAGAAAATTTTCAGATTCCATTCCATTCAATTTCACTCTCATGATTTATCCGAATAATTGGCTCACAACCACTATTCAAAACTAGCATTAGACTGAAGAAGTATGATCCCAGAGCAGTCAGACTAATGTCATTCCAGCAATGCTTAAATTTGGGAATGGATGTAATTACTCAAGCGTAATTCCTGGCTTGAAGATTGGGCCTTTTCAATGATATTCGCAACCAAAACTCCTAGGTTGAATCCATTGACACTTTGAGGTCTCTTCTATAGAAAAAATGAGACTGAATGCTGAAAAGACGTCAGATGTATACGTAATCCATTAGAATGAGAACGAGATCCCTGCGCATGATATATCTCGCATACTCGCGCACAAATAATACCGCGCACTAAGAATCTACTACGATAATGAATAATACCCAAATATTGATAATCTCTTCAGGAATTTGTCTACCACTTCAATCCGAGGATAACTCAAGATTTTCCACTAGAAAGCTGTTGAGGTGGAAAGACTCAGGAAATAACATGATCTCTAATTCAAACTTCTTTCTTCCTTTTTGTTAATGATTCACGTATCCATCAACATAGAGTGTGTGGAAAAAATATCGTTCTTACTTCTTCATAAAAAATTTGTATTTAATTTTTTTTCGATTCGTAGAAGAAAAAGTCGAAGCATAGTTCCCCAAAGTGAATTCTCTCCACAGTACACGGAATCTCGGATCATCAAACAGTCCAGATTTTCAACGAAACGGAGGTCACCAGACCTGAAGAATGTGCTATCGCTCGTTGTTATTCAGAGTTATAAAAAATTGGCCCAGAACTGGATACAGGTCTGCCTGATGGAAGGCAATGATGATTCATGATATTCTCTAACCGGTGATTCTGTTCTCTTCACCTTGAGTAATCATATGATCTAAGAACAATTAAGTCATAGGTTTCAAAATATATGGTGTTGAGGATACATATTTATTAATTAAAATGAAATCGTGTAAAGAGAAGCATTACTTAGCTGGTCTAACACCTGATAATAAGGAAAAGGATATACGGATTGATCTTATCTTCAATAATTTATTCTAGAACTGAAGGTTACGGAGAATTCTAAACTGCTCGGCGGAGTATCTCGAGTATGCAAGATGAAATTTGCGAGATTCAATGGGGTATTGATTAGAAATGAAGCGTTTTTATTCAGAATTTAACAAAGAACACAGCGCAGGACCCTGTCTGCATCTTGAAATTTGAGTTTTATGTTCGATATAAAGCTAGTTGAGAATTTGTTCTCAATTTACGATGCAGGAAAGTCAAAGTCGCCCTCACAATTCAATATCACCCTCAGATGTTCGAACGGTAAAACCATCAATCAGTACATGTTTCGAACCTACAGATGTTCATCATCAGCTAGTTTTTATTAACCATTGTGGAGAGGGAAATTTTTAATAGAGAAGAGAAAATTATCACATGTTACCAATGAATGATTGGTCACAATGACATACTGTTAATTGTAATGATTTTTTTTTGAAATTCATAACATCCTTGCTATAAATCAATTAATAAAGTATGGGTAGCTTTGAAGACTTTATACCCACTATTTAACATCAAAATAAAAAAATATCCACATGAAAAACGGAATTCGACAATTCTAGTTGTTGCAAATATTTCAAAAACAACCACTGATATTCCCAATTTGACAAGATATCATTATGAGTCTGCCAAAATAAAAAGTATTGTCCAATTCGACCGACCTTGTAGGTCTACCATTCCTGATAACCAGATAAGCTGAAAACACGGCTTGGCCCCGTATAAACGATAAGATATTTATTTCAATGAAAAATTCTTTTATACTTTCTCCATATACCAGTAGTAAAAAAATCGAGAGTTTTGTCCCGAATGATTATAGTAATACATTTCGAGTGATATTTTTTGGAGTCGCCCGAATATTCGTTTCGAAAGCCCCAATACGGAGTATTTTTCCCTGTAATCGACAGTTATAATCGAAAATATAAACTGTCTATTAGTAAAAATCGAAAATTCTTAATGTCGATTGAGAATAATTGATAGTATTAACTGTCAATCATGGGTGAGCGACAGTTTAAGCTGTCGAATATACTACTATATACTACGTGGCCCTCAGTGCCTTCTTAGATTCGCTCGAAATGAAAAGTTTCGTTTCGTCATATCCTAACCATATTGATTTGTCTCAGTCATGATTTGCAGCGCCACTCCATTTACAACTAACCACTCGAAAGTTGATTCACCAAGAATTTCATACTTCGAAAGAGTCGAAGACGACTACGGAAAAATAAGCTATCTCGACGATATCTATTCATAGATGAGTTAAACAAAAAACCCAATTGAAAAAGATCTCTTCGGTTAACATTTTCTAAATTCGATTTAAGTACTAGTTCAAAATGATTCAAGTTTTTTTTTTTGAAGATTCTGGTAATTTTTATGAACAGCCCAACTAGCAAAACTAATTTCATAAAGGCTGTAAGAACTGCTATACAGCATATCTTATAGAAATGTGAAAATCTTATAATGTGGCTAGAAACCACCATATAATATCACCAACGTTGTGAAAGCAGAAAAAATATTTATATTTCTTTAAAAAAATCTATTTTTATTTCACCTTTTTACTTTCAATAAATGTGGCATAATGTAGAATACAACTTAGAAACCTTAAACAATAATTCTGTTCCCTCTGAGCTGTATACGATATTGATGTTGTTTAACACAGCGCCATAAAAATATTTTTGACAGTCTCAGGAGTCAGGTGCGGTTTGATTCTTGACCACTTCTGACTTAATATGACATAGATGAGACAGAGTATTAGTGCCACTGCAGAAATAAAAAAATCTGGCAATTGCGACTTTTTTATTTAGCAATTGAGAATTTTTAATCTTGCAATTGCGACTTTTCCAGCAGGCAATTGCGACTTTTCAATCAGGCAATTGCGACTTTTCAATCTGGCAATTGCGACTTTCAATCTGAAATTGGATTTGTTCAGAAGTAATAGATGTACATTGGATTCACGCATGAATTCGACTGTTTGGGTCACGGACCCAAGTAATATTGATATAATAGAGTAATATTTTATTTCTTTGAGAAGTGCTATCTGTTTTGAATATGTATGTATTCTGTAATATACCTGACAAAGATTGATATCATTTAAAATATTGTACTAAACACGCCATTAACTCCTCGTTTGTTATCTGATTTTATGTGGTTTTTGGACGAGTAATCGTTATTTATCTAGTTTCCGTCAAGTCGGGATTTCACAAAGAAAAACGGTATTTATTACAGCTGAAGTCAATGCATTGTCTTGCTTGGTTATTCCTAGGGGTAGTGACTGACCAGGACGGTGTTCACATATATTCGTCTAACAAATCTTGAAAATGACTTCAAAATTCAGAGTCGAAACGTGGATCAATCCAGAAAAAAAACATCAACGTGTTCAAACCCAAAAAAAATAAATTGATATCTTTTTTTTTTCATGCGAGATTGTTTCTTCTGGGTGTGTATCCGTTGGTGTTTTGTCCTGGATCCAGTACAGTATTTCAAATAACATCAAACTTTGTCAGGTATATTACAAAATACCTACATTTTCGAATGAATAAAATATTACTTTAGAAATAAATTATATCAATCAATGAAACATTACTTCTCGGATACAAAAATATATAAACTGTTACAAACAGTCGAATTGATGCCTGAATCCAGTTGCCAGACAAAAAAAGTCGTATTTGCGAGATTGAGTCGCAATTGCGATATTGAGTAGTCGAAATTGCGAGATAAAAAAGTCGCAATTGCCAGATTAAAAGTCGCAATTGCCAGATTTTTTATTTTCGCAATGGCACTAATACGCCGAATATTTTTATAAATCATGAGGATTGGGTACGAGTATAGTGAGTTGTCCAACACATTGCGTGCACAAAATACAAGACCTTGTTTAATAGTAAAAATAAAGGGATCTGTTGAGATATTGTGTTCGTATATAATATGATCGAACACCCTTTAGCATAAGTTTACTGTTTAAAGTTACAATGAACCTTTATGATAATTCGGTGTCAAATAGTGAAATAACTAAATTTCAAAATACACATTATATGTGAATTAAAAACAGCTTGAACTACAAAATGTATCAAAATGAAATATATAGTCTACCTATTCATTGCTACTAATTTAATGTATGTTGGTATGACTACTAACTGCCCAAGCTAGCGACACTACATTCGATTCGTGTTATCCTATTGGGATATCAAAATAAGCGATACGCCCTCTGGCGAAAAGTTTCAAACAATATCAAATAATTGTCAAAGTGGTGCTTATCAGTTAAAGTATTTGTCAAAGTGGCGCTGCGATATTATTTTGAAATTTTTGAACATAATTAAATTTATTAATAATGTTTATTTAGCCCCATTCATGATTAACTTTCACATAAAAAATAAAAAAAGATTGAAATCTCTAATGGTTACTCACAAACCTCGAATAGCAATAGTTGTCAAAGCGGTGCTTATTAATTAGCTCTTCATGAGAGAGAATGATGTAGTTATAAGATGATTATAAAATTTATTGGGTAATGTTTTACTTCTGCGTAAAGCAACAGTCCCATTACTCTTCCCAAGGAACTCTAATGCGACTATTCATACAGCTTCCCTCATAACCAGCTTTTATCAACGCCATAATAATTAATGAAATAGCTACGCAACCGTATTATAATCTGTACAACACTGTTTCAAAATTAGTTCTTAGGAATTTTATAGTACGTTATGCAACTGTTATAAAGTTTGTATCCGTACACTATTTCTTCGTCGTATGATATGAGTTGTAAGAACGTGTATACAACAGCATTATAAAAATCACAATGCTTTTTATATGAAAGTGATTACTTTTGTTTGAAGAAAGTGATAGATCTGTCAATATAACTAATGCATCTTTTCTGTGATACAAATATTATCCTGAGGTCGGCAGACATTCCCCAGAAGATATGGCTCTGAATGAAGGCTTTGTATGCGAGCATTGCTACCTCAATAGAAATAATAATGGACAAAGGCGTACATGTATCTGAAAATTGTCGTAGAAGTCCGTCAATATGATTTTACCAATCCAGTCTCGTGTCTGAGGTTATACCTGAGAAAGAGAGACTTGAAACAGTTGATATTGTGAGTATCTCGCTTGTGTAAGATTTTGCTAGAGTTTTTCAATTTGGTGAATATGTCATTATCTGAGTTTCATCCCTGTTAAGTTTCAAGTTATTTCACAAGAAATCATATTTCAGGTTTGACTCGTGAACATGTTTTCCTGTGAAGTTGTCTGGTTGTCAGAGCTGCATAGTACTGGAAAATCATCAGCATATTGAAACACCTCCACCTATGTCATTTTCGAGACCATTAGTGTAAATGATGTACTGTAGTGGCGCCAATACTGATCCCTGTGGTACCCGTACAATTTACATCTTTTGACAATAATCTGTTGTCCAGTGAGACCTGTCCCAACAATTCTTTGCTCTCTGTCGTTGAGGTTGGGAGAAATCAGTTGTAGAGGCAAGAAACAACCCTCTTACACCATACAGAAAGGGTTTCCCCAAAGGTATATCATCATCAACGCTGTCAAATGCCTTCGATAGACCAAGGCTCAGCTCATTAAGGTTACTGGTTTGACAACATTCATATAATGATTCGGAGCAGAGCCTGATAGTTTGTGTAAAGTCTCGACTCCTTTTACCTGAACACGTTTTGCGTATCACTCAATAAGTTGTTTTTCTCGAAGTATGAAATCAACCTAACGTAAATAGTTTTTCCAAAAATGTTTCTCGTAATTGGAAGTAGTACAATTGGTCTTTTTCTCATCTCCGTTTTTGTATATGGTTTTCAGCCCAGTCTCCAGTTTTTGTGAAAAGATACTTTGTTTTACAGTTCCGGGCCTATCGACGTGGCCATATACCCTTTTATGAGTGTACCGTGGAATAATTAAAAACAGTGCGTGTAGATTATTACTGCATTAACAGTGACATATATAAATTTATTACACCGAATTTACATAACGTTTACTATGATGCTTATATCGATAGTGCAAAATGCTCTTGAGTGACGGACTTACTACAGTTACTTTTTATACCCCATATGGAGAATACAGTAATAATACAACAAAATGAGTAAATGCGAAATTGGTTAAAACTTCAACCATTGATACAACCGTATATCTTTTTGGTAAACCAGAGCAGTTCTCTCTATGTCTCTTGGAAGGACTCGGTCAATGTCATTGACACCAACACATACACACAGATAGAGAGAGAGAGATCAAGAGAGAGAACCGCTCTGGTGATATACGCATCATATCTTAAATCGAGTAAGTTGGTAAAAAAAAATAGAAAACTCGGATTTGATTACATTCCGATTAACACGATCATTACTCGAGGATCAATATCAATCTTTTTACTATTTCATTTTTTACTGCTTATATTCGAAGTTCTCCAAACTCAGAAAAGAGAGCAATCATAAATTTGGCTAGTAATGAAATATGCAGAAGTTTGGGAATAAACATTTTTAGGCATTCTGTTTATCATTGCACACCCATGAAAGCGTTGACAAGTATGAAACTAGTTCTCATAAACACGATTATTTCACTGGAAATGAAAACTAACTGATGATTTTTATTTAAGTGTGGAAGGATAGATTTCTATCTACACCGACAAGTTGCTGCGTTGAATTGAAAAACAGTTCCTTCTGGATAGAAGAAGCCCAATTAGTAAGCAACTTTTCGTATTAAGTGAATATATATATATATATATATATATATATATATATATATATATATATGTGTGTGTGTGTGTGTATGTATATATGAAAGTTCCGTTCTCAAATGTTATATGCAAATTCATTTTCAACTTCCAATATTTGTAGTTGACAATTGTCGTAATTGACATTTGTCAAAAATTTGAGACTGAAAAAATATTTTGTCCTTCACTTCAGGAGGGGCAGCCACCCCGACCCATCTAGTGTTCACTATTTTGCTCTTCCAAAGGTCGTGACTTTTCAGCGATATATTTTTGACCGCATGATTCAATGTGATAAATACAATTTTTTGTGTTTTTCGTTGTGTTATTTGGTTTAGTGTGTATCAATAGTGGACGTGAAGTATTTGTTGTTTTGAATGTTGTTCTGACATAATATACCCGCCCGTTGCCAATCGGTTTTACATTTTCAGACAAACGAGGGACATAAGGTGGAATGTTTGATACAAGTTGTGTAATCTGTGTAGGTTGTATGACAGTATGTTTTCATTATGGAGTGTGTTTGGATTTTCAATTTCTGTCAATGTTTTTTCTATAAATTTTCCTGTATATCCATTCTCTTTCAATACTGATTTTATGAAGCTAATCTCTTCATTGATTTTCTCCTGTGAGTTACATACAATTTTTGTTCCAACATGAAAGCATTTCACTATACCTTTTTTACACTTGTGTGGTGATTTGAGGTATAGCGAAGATATCTACGCTTGTGTCTACATGACGTATCGATTTATTTATCATAACACCTAAAAATCTAAGTTCCTTATTATATTCTTTCTCTAATGTGAACTTTTAACTATTACCATCATCTGATAGAGGTTTCAATATTGGGAGTGGGTACTGGATAGTTTTTGGCACGGAGATCCAATTGAACTCATGATGGGTCCCTCCCACCCTCACTTCCCGCCCTTCCGTTCTTGGTAATTTGTCGTTGAATGTAATATTTTAGATATGTTCGAAACTAAACAGAGATTTCTTATTTATTTTAATCGAAATATGATGGTTGTGAATAAAATAGTATACAAACCTCAGTAGGAAGTTTCATTCCTGTCTCAAGATCATAGCTAACCTCGACGCTTTGCGTCTCGATTAACTAACTGATCTCACGACAGGAATGAATCACTTCGAACCTCGGTGTTCAATATACTATTTGGTGAGCCATGAGAAAGGAGGTGGTTTACAATAATCATTAATGAGATGTGTTCGTTCTGTTTTCGAGAGTGTATCCTTGTATTTCAGAAATGTTCTGTTAATTTTCTGTTCAATGGATTTTGTTGAGTCTTACCCGAATATATTGTACAGTTGTTTCATAGAAGGTTATCGAAATGGTCCGAAGGTGTGGTGGAGATAATATGTTGATGATGGAGTTATGAATAAAATGAACTTGACGAATTTTTGAAACATATTAACAAGAACCAACAATAAAATTCACATAAAAAACAGAAAATAACAATGAACTCCCATTTCTAGATGTTATGATAGAGAAATCGACACGTCATGTATACACAAGTATATATCGAAAAATAAAACATACCCAACAGATATCTTCACTATACCCCAATCCACCACACAAGTGTTAAGAAAGGTATAGTGGAATGCCTTCATGATAAAACAAAAATTGAATGTTACTCAAAGGAAAAAATCAATAGAGAGATCGACTTCATAAAATAATCATTGAAAGAAAGTGGATATCCAGAAAAATGGAAAAAACATTCAAAACAAAAAATACTTTACGTTCAATACTGACACATACTGAACCAAATAACGCAACAGAAAACACAAATCATTGCATTTCTTGCTCGTGCGGTCAAAAATATATTGGTGAAACGTCACGACCTTTGAGAGCTCCCTACGGTTATAACTGCAAATGCATTACCAAAAAATCAGTAAGTTGCCCCAGAGTGCTATGGCAATAGTATAAGATTCAGCAGGAACGAATATATGAACTGTGGATCAGTTGGCGAGTTGATTCTGCATATCCGAACAGTTCTTGATGCAGAAGGTAAAGAAATAAAGGAGCGAGAAGAATGGTATTCGCAGATGGTTTATCCTTCATATCTTCATATACTATCCACACTACTATTATGAAGAAGTAAGGTTTCTAACTTTGCTTTTTTGTTTGTTGGACTAATTTCCAGAAATACTGATCCGATCAGGAAAATTCTCTCACTATCAGAAAGCTAACCGACTCAGGAATGATATAGGCTATATTTTATCAAGAATGAACAAAAAATGAAGAGTAATGTCATCTGAATCAAGTCAAAGAAACGTGGCGAAATGTGATATTTTACCGGCGTGCGCTGAATAAACGGTTTGGTTCGGTTCGACTTCTACGCAGACGAAGTCGCGGGCAACAGCTAATTAATTTGAAATTGTTACTAGGTCTCCCATTCCCAATTGATTTCGCATACCACTAATCAATCCATTTTTATCTTCCAATACCCACCTGTGATCTTGAATCTCAGTCATTACAGATTGTGCTGGATTCTTCGCGCAAAAACTCGTTACCATTTATACGTTTCCTATTCGATCTTCTGCATGACGTATGTCTCTGTCAGTCATATAATAATATAAGAGCAAGATGAGATCGGACAAATCCTTGTGAATATAAACCAGTTTGTCATACATCAACGTTTTCAGTGTAACAAGTGAAGACATAAGCACCATTTAATGGTTCAGGTCCGTGGTTTCAAGACAGGCCAGATGACTTCAAAATAATGAAATGCAGCGAGGTGGAATGCAAAAACAGGACATTGTCTTGATAACTCACTAATTATATCGAGTAAACTGAAGTGAGGATTCATACTACGCGATTTAGGCTATTCTTTTCAACTTGAAATCGGGATGCTTTTTTGATCTCAGATTAGCACAGGATGGACATATGAGTGGAATTGTTTGATCTTCATCCTCTTTAGTTCTGTACAGTTTCATGGATTGGTAACCTGCTATAATCTGAAAAATTGAGAGTTTATGGAATCCCGAGTGGAATCCATACAAATGCAGAAGGATAGACTTCTAGTCTTCTTCGAAAAGTTGCTGCACCAATGAAAAGTTCCTCTTGACAAAAAAAAAAACAACGAATTAGTCTTCTCCTTGTCGTTTTTTGAAAATTGTCCTATCAGAAGAATAGAAAAATAATTGTTCTTATTTTAGAAACTGTGAATTGAAGAATGGAAAAATAATTGTTTTAATTTTAGAAACTGTGAATTGATTCAAAATTCATACCCAAAACGTCAGGAGGAAAAGTATTGATGCATACCTTATTTATCTTCTGTTTTGATATTGCAAATCAGGGGCAAACGACAAGTTATTATTATTAGGTTTTTCAAAAAATTCTGTGAAGAGCAAATAAATTAAACAAAAGAAAACCGATTATTGAGATGATATGAAAGAATATAATAAAATATGGCGGTAAATTGAGCAGACTTCATGTAAGGCCGATGTTTAAATGGGATTAAAATAAGACGGAGATCGAACTATATCATTGGCCATTTTCAGTTACATCTCTTTTCATTCGGACAAATTTCGCAAATTTCGTACCTACACGAATCCAGCATTATTTCAAGGAAAAGAAATCAATTCAAAACTGGAATTATTACAAAAAAGTACAAATGAGCATACATTCATCACAAAAATTGTAAAAAGTTAAATTGAAAGTGATGAAGACAAGTAAGTGTTAACACCAAGTTTCGACTGCTAATATCCCCAAGGGTTTTAAGGTGATGAATTATTTTGAACCAATTCCTAGTGGTGAGGGATGATATTGAATTGGTTCGTTTCAGCGAGAACTGGGTTAGGGACCACTTTCTTTTCGGTGAGTCAGAGTGGATCCATCTATTTTGTGAATTGTTTCCACAACACATTCCGAATTTTGACCAATTTTGTCCTATCGAACGAGAGTGGCATTAAAATATTCAATTTCCACTAAGAAGAAACATTACGGAAGCTTACTTCATCCTTCTCTCCCAACCATAAGGATTTAGGCAAATATAACCGACTGCATTTGGTCATTCATCACCTGGAGATGACTGCAGATGATGATAATAATTAAAGAGTCGTGAGGACACTACTTGAAATATCGTTCGAAACCTCTTTCATTTGCGCGAGTTCATGGATTTATTCATTATTTTTTCATTTATATGTTTTCCTTATATAAATCTCAAGAGTTAGCCCAGAAAAAAAGTGCTTGTGCGGGAAGGGTCAGTTAATTATCCCATTTATCTGAAGCTGAAGCACTTTGGGACCGCTCACTGATTCTTCAGTAGCGCATTTTCTATTTCAACTGCATGGAAACTTGGAGAAACCCACAGTGCCCCTTCCTTGTTAACATTTGAATATATTTCTTCGACAGGTTCGATAGAGGAAGTGATATACAATGGGAAGTACACCAATTTCACTCAATTCCACATGGATTATTTGAATTCAAGATAATTTTTTATCAAATTCGAGGCATCACCATGGCAAACTACTTTCACTGACACTGGCAGTTTTTTCTATTATATTATGATGTCTTTTCAAATGCCAAATCTTCTACGCATTTTTCATGAAACAACATAAAAATAGTGAAACACTCATTAATAATTTTATTCGACTGTAGTTCTATCAACAGAACCCAAAGAGCTACAACCTATATTCATGTTATTGATATATTATGGGTAGCAAACTACTTTTTTCCACCACTACCAATATATGTTTTTCAAACCCTCAAACGATTTTCTTTTGGTATTCATCAATTTCGAGAGCGAAGTGGTTCAACTGAGTTCGGAAATATTTCCACATCCGAATATTTGAATTTCCTTGAAATTCTTTCGTCAATCCTACCTTTGTCAGGAGAGCGCTCGCAGAATTTTCAGAATTCTGCATCGTTCACCGTGTGCATGTTTGAGCGGTTACAAATCTTTGGCGGAATGCTAATAAATACAAACGAGATCCTATGAATTCGTTGTTTACAATACATACCTTACCTCTTGTCTCCGTTTTCTATTTTGCTACCTGTTTTCTTAGACTATACGCTTGTCGGCTTTATGCAAAGTCCAGTCGATAAAGAGCACATCTGCAATGTACCGGCTGCGCTGGTCGGTTATTTCGAGTTGAATTCTGGTTTTGTGATTAATTTTCAGAAGTTGCAAATGTATTTTTGAAAAGCATAAAGGCGATGATTTAGATGATGGCAAGGCTCTTTTTATAGAGTTTTACAGTTAATAGATTCATTGGGCAGAGGTGAGACAAGAAAACACAACATCTGTTATAAAATCTATGGGCCTACTTTATTTAATATATCAATCAAAATCCAGTATGCTGGCTATTAAACACCCTATTGCAATATGTGATTTGATTTTCGAAGTTGTTGATTAAAAGGGGCTACCCAATATACTTCAGACTATTTGAAATTTCCACACATAATTATTTCCGCTCTTTCTAGCGCTACCGAACCTACATGAGACAGTTTCACTCTTGCATACTGAAAAGACGTTCTCCGAATTGCTCCTCATAACATTTATGATATAGTTTTGAAAGTGTTTGATCACACGGAATGTCTGAGGAACGTACTTTGTACTTGAATCAATGTACATTCAACATGGGCTCGCAGCATATAAGCAACACCTTCGAAAAAATACTGTTTAATTTGAATACATTTTCAGAATGTGAATACATTTTTTATCGAAATTCCAAATCTATGAAAGTGTAGAGCAGATATTCAATATTTTCTTCCCAAACTTGAGTTTGGGTGCTATTTCGCTAAATCTTTATACAGTTGAGTCGAATAATCTTCTCCCATGCGTCATCAATTAGAACATGGCTCCTCAATCTTCTTCTCCTTAACGGAAAATTGAAATTTTGCGTACCCCCTTATAAATGTGAGGGGTTAAGGCGGGATGTGGGTGGATATAGGGAAGATACAGTTGTATCAAAACACCTTTTCACATCAAAAATAAGATATTTTTGAAAACATTTCAAACAAAACAAAAAAATTAGAATAACTTATTTTTTTTAACATAGTTCCTCAATGTTTGGCTCAAGCTTTGTTGAATACAAACGCAAATCGTCTCGACATTGAAGCCTAGATCACTTGTACCATTTTTTGATGAAAGTATAAAAATTTTCATATAGTCTCCGAGAATTACGATCAAGATGTCATTCGATGAGTATTGTCACGTAGAAAGTTCAAGGGAAAATTCTAGAAGGAGCTGAGGAAAATTACAAACGCTATAAACAATTCAAGAAAAAACAATTGAGTTTTTTTTTCAATATGTCGAAAAATATTCAAAATTTTCAAATTTCAAAAAAAGATCCAAAAAGATCATCAAATTCGCTAAGAAAAAGTTCCGACTCTCGCAGCTGTGCCTCTATTATTTAAAATTTTTACAGAGCCCAGAAACTAGAGTCAAAAACGGGCAATCTGGCATTCGCGCGCGGTGCGTCAATGTGACACAGCGAAAAAATCATTTATACATATTAAATATGAAAGTTGTGGAATAAAAAAATTCATGTAGTTTTGGAATACATCAATGAACAAAAATCTGCGGTAAAGAAATATCCCAATTTTTTCATCAATTATGCATTTGTTAATTAATAATTTTCTAATATACTGAAAGTTACCATAAAAATCCTGATAAGTAATAAACTAAAATCCATTGATTTCTTTCAGTTCGTGTTCTCAATTGGCTAATGAATAGATCGTTGTTGCAAATATTACTAAATTTGGATTTTCCACTTTTTTATTAACAATTGAAAATTAAAATTTAGAAAAGAGGAAAAACATTTTATTCCCTGAATCTTGATCGTTTCGAAGTCTAACAGTGGAAAGCTACTTCTTCATTTTTAACTGTTATTGCTCAAAAAATTGTTATGAATAAATACATTTTGAGTAAATCTAAATTTTTGTTCGTGATCCGCTTAATGACGGAAATTATGATTTTCAGAAAAAAACGGTATAAAAAATATAATTGTTGTTAAAAAAGACGTTCATTTACTGATAATCGATTTTTGCGACCAAATATTAAATCGAGCTACCATTTGTTTTCTAAAAATCATAAATTCTATTGTTCTTTCAGATTCAAAAAGAATATTTTCTATAACTCGAACTTCTCATCGCTGATAAATGAGAACCAATTGCTGAGCGTGTTATAAGAAGATTGGAAACATTGCTCTATGAGGAGTTTTCACTTCAAGGTAACTACAAATGGTTGAATATTTTTCCCACCATTACTGATCGGTACAACAACAAAGTCCATCGCACCACAGGTATGAAGCCTGCAGATGGTACACCTTCTACGAAGTTAAACATTCATTCATAATCTCGAAAGAAGCTACAACGATGGCAAAACATTGGAAGATGTGAAAGAAGTAAATTCAAAATTGGAGATAAAGTCAGAATCAGTACGTATAAAGGTGTTTTCGACAAGGGTTACACTGCAAACTTTTCTACAGAAATCTTCACTGTCGTGAAAGTAAACAGTACAGAACTCGTAACGTATGCACTTGAAGATACGAATGGACAACCAATCAAGGGTGCTTTTTACGACGTGGAATTGAATAAAACGAAAGACTCACACATATATTCGGTGGAGCGAGTATTGAAGAGAAAAGGAAGCCGTCTCTATGTAAAATGGCTCGGATTTTCCAAAGATCATAAGTCATGAATCGATAAAAGTTCCTTTGCGTAACGAATTGTATTTGATGTAGAAATACACTGTTTACATGTATGAATGTAAATAAAATATATTTTTCTACTCTTGAATCATTATTGAGTTCATACCTATGGTAGCACACCATCTCATCAGTTGATTAATCAATTAATGATACACACTAACTATATTCAAGAATGTATTTGTAGAATATTTGCGAATTGTGTCATACATTTTGTAAAAGAAGCAGTTTTTATGAATTTGATTGTTCTTCTGCGAACTCCACACAGGCTGATTTGCGATGATTGTGAATTTTCTGTCTCGCGATCTGTTCCTCACAATTGAGACACCAACAGTTCAGGAAGTGTATCTTTCCATAGGGGTGGAGTGCACCAACCTATTCACATAGCCCCCAGCCACTTCTGCACGTACTATATAAAACTCTATGGTGTATTCATCGCATTGAATGCAGCGTGACCATGTTGGTTGATTCCCAACTATTGAACACTTCACACAAATGTTCCGACAGATGCCCATATTACTGCATTCGATTTTCTCGGGCGGCACTTGGAACACTGGCGAAGTCCATCATCTCCTGACGTTGACTCCAAATCTGACTGCTTTGGAGGTGAAACGGGATTCCGTAATATACAAGGTTTACACAGCACACTGTAAGGATTGATTTCATCTTTGTGCCGAGTAATCTGACAATTGGAACACATAATGTCCCCACGGATCTACATTGGGTATACACATATTTTGGCTTTAATATCCCATTCTTTTGGAAAAGTCATTTTGTTAGTTCAAGTTCAGAGTAGATTTTAGCTGTAGCTATTAAAACTTGATATATCTTTTGATGGAACCCTCTCACTGATATATACCATTCAGTAAGTGGTGACATTCACTGTTATGTGGGTAGACAAGGTCACATTGAGGATGATAGTGATTCCGAGTCGATTTTAGTTGAGGGAGCTACCCTACCACCATTATATAAATCGTTCAGTTTGTGGATTCATAGGTTGGTATTCAGCAATTTTCCTGAGGAATACAACTTTAAGAATTGTTCAATAGCAATATGGCTGCAAGAAATGAAAACTTTGATATGCTAGCGGCTGATGACATCAACAATCATCAGTGGAAGCAGTTGAAAGGTGGTGAGGTGTCCGCCTATGGAGTAATACTTGATCCTTTCGAAGTAAAAGACCTCGATGAGGGTATCGATTGTGACGCCTACGCCGATCGCCATGGAGATGACTCTGGCGGTATGGTGATTTCTAGGCAAGCTGCTGACAATATCACTAGCACTTTCGACGATACAGAATTGTTCCGTGTTACAGAGTCATATGTGGAGATCGAAAATACCGATGGTGAAATCGAGAGAATATGTTTGATCTGTTTTCTTCTATACTGGGGCAGTACCTTACCATAAATTCAAGTGACGCAATAGTGTTGTAGAACGTGTAATGATCCACTGCGTCAATTAAGATTGATACAGGCGTGTCATAAACGTAACTCTGTTCCACCATTGCGACAGTGAGTGTGAATTAGGTTAGACTGTTTAGTCTTGGGGTGCATATCTTTTGGTTGGTGCATACAGAATGCTGCGTGGTTGGACTAGCATTTAACCTAATCTCACACATTGTTGTCATCTCGAATATAAAACACGTAAAATTATACAAAGATTGAATGTAATATATCATTTTCAATGAGGCAAAATTACATTAGAAAACCAATATATCAGAGAATCTACATTATATTGTGAACACATATACTTCAAATTGGAGGTGATATAATTAGGGCGAAGTGAGGACTTTGGTTGATATTTTTCCACCATTTCCTGAACTGAACCATCAAATCGGAATACATCCTGGGATAATGGAAAGGTCATTCCTATTTCTCGAATTTTGGTCAATAGAAAATCAGCTTTCTCACTACCCCTCACAAAGATTAGATCAGTTGATTGTGAAAGGCTATTCGGCAGGAAAGAGTCAACTTTGCAATAGTCAATATTTCCCGATGACTATGGAATGCAGTGTATGAACTTCTTTAAGTACCTGCAGGTATTTTTGTCAATGTTTAGCAGTCCTGCATATGGTTTTGGTGGATTGAATAGGAAGTTGAGTCGTTGGTAACTAATGTGAATAGTCAGGTCTTTTGGATGGAATACTCCATCGACAGTGAAGCATTGGATGTCGATGAAAGCAATGCGCATGATGCGTGTGTCTTGAACTGGTAGTAGATAGCAAATGAATGATGATCGTACTACCAAACAATCTTATATGCCATTCAAAAATCTCATTCAATTCAATGAATGCCTGATGGGGTAGTTGTCTCTCTCAAGATAAAAAATATTCTGTCAGATGATTAGACTCAATGCTGCTTCGTTACCCAGCAGCATTCTGTGTGCACCAGCCAGAAAATATGCACTGCAAAAACAAAGTCTAATGCAATCATGAATGACTATGATCTCGGGTTCAGGAGACGTTACAACATTGTCTGGTCCATCGAATGGTTCCACCCATAATTCAGGATCAACTTCAGGGATAGTAGTCCCGAAATATGGGGAAGAATTCATTCATTATCTCAAAGTCCCCATCAGGATCACCAAACTGCTCGTCATCTTCAAACTACGGAAGTTCAATGGTACTATCTGACCATTCATCATAACCGGCAGCTAGGTCTTCACTGTCATAGCCGCCAGTTGAATCGAATGCCCAAACTTGAATGTCACCATCGCTAGGAATATCCTCGACATTGTCCTCAAATTGTGGCTCGCTGGTGGAATCAGCTTCCTGAAAAACGTGTAGATTCATGGTGGAATTTGGAGTGTGGAATTTTAAAGGACGCAGCCGTATTTGTATGATTTGAAGAGGGTGGGAGAGTAAAGTGGGGTTTTATTGTCCCTGAATAACCTTGACCTCATTAAGACTTTTGCATGTTGAATCTTTCAGAAACATATCGTTTGTGAATAGGTTTGTCCTTCAGTATCCTTGACTATTTTGAATGGACTTCTCTGTCACTAATGACTACTATACATATGATTACTTTCGTATAACTCAGACAATATAGATACAGTCAAGATAATGGACGTTCTAAAGACATATCCACTATGGAGAGGTTCGTTCTCCAGTTACCTTGATTTTTCTTTCACAAATGATATTTTCTGTCGCTACTTGTGACTCCACATTCGAATACTCTTGAATAGTTTTTGATAATGTGGAAACTCAATATCCACTTCGAATAGTTGGGCCCTCCAGTAACCTTTATACCCGAGGGGTAAATCACTGAGCAAATTCGTGTACACCGGACTGCCATTTATACTCGGACTGCCCGGAATGCCACGGACTGCCACTGGACTGCCACCGGACTGCCCGGACTGCCACCGGACTGCCACGGACTGCCACCGGACTGCCCGGACTGCCACCGGACTGCCACCGGACTGCCCGGACTGCCACCGGACTGCCCGGACTGCCACCGGACTGCCCGGACTGCCCGGACTGCCACCGAACTGCCCGGACTGTGAATGTCGCTCGATCATGACAACAAATACTACTTCGTCTGTTTTTTAAATCCCTAATCTACTTGACACAAGAATAAAAAAATGGAAAACGAAAAAAAATGCGGAATATTGCGAAATGATCTTCAGCGTATGGAGCAACGCCACGACCAAACAATAACACTTTCGACAAAGGACACAGTGACACACTTTCACAAACATTTCCATTCGACATCATGGACCAGAGTGAAAGAAAAAATGAAAAAATAAGTTGATTGGCTTTTTTTGTAGTATTCGAAATTAGGAGTACAAATTCGACGTTCAGTTTTTTTATCTCTTGACTGCAAGAAAAACCTATAATGCACGTAGAACATCGTACAAAAAAGTGGAGTATTATTTTTCTCAAAATTTGGAGTTTATAGACATCAGCAATTTCGTAGTTTGATAGAAAAAAATCTTATTGGCAGATGTTTTTCTGCAGGACCCGAACTTGACAATAAAAGGGTCTGCTCGGAATCTCTCATGATGAAATAATGAAATATCGAGTCTGCTTCTGTATAGGATGGACCAAATTCTAGGCGTAACAAGAGATATTTTAAAACGAATGTGAGTTTATCATTACCATTCTTTTCTTGCTACAAGATGACGTTGTCATATTTGAAGTCTGATTTTTCGTATTGGGCCCACGAGTGGGTCCACCATCATCAATTTTATTTTTTCAAATATGACTCTGTTTTACTCTGGATTTGGTTCCCTTTTGGTGTCCTGATAACTCGCCTAATAATGATGACGTTCAACAACCGTCAGAAAATTTATTGGATTCGAGAAAAATGTCAACGAATGTCATCTCTCTTTCATACATTTTTTATCGGTTTGTTTTCTTTGCACTCAATATGTTCATATTATATTAAAAAGTTAATTAATTACCGAGGTTATTACACATTATTATTATCAGAGCACAAAGGAAGACCAAATCCAAAAAGTCCAAAGCCGTATTATGGTGAAAGTGGCAATGATGAACTGACATTCGTTTCGAAATATCTCTCCAAATAATTATAAATGAAAAGGGGCAAAAAATTCGTTTTTTTTTATTTCTCCGATGTTGGGACGTCATTTTATTCAGCACAGAAATACGCAACTTTCTGCCATGGTTTACGAGATCTCTCGAATTTGGTCCACTGTGTACAGTGAAATACTGTATTCTCTTGCTAAATTTTTCAAAAATGCATCTTCTTCGTTTTCCACTTCCATTATACGAGATAAACTAATACGTCGTACATAAATCCTTGAATAAACGATAAAAAATTTCCAACGATTAAATTAAAACCTTCCCAGTGAATCAATTGTTGAATCATAAACTGAAACCGCGACTGAAACAGTCTCGTCGAAACTAGGACTCGTCAACGTTGCTAGCTGGAATACGCGGCCTAACTCGACCAATAATTCGCGCGCGAACTCGCGTGCGTATCATTCAGGGTTGTACTAGACGAAACTACAAATGGGTTGCTTTTGAAAATCAATTGCGATTTCGATGTGGGTAAATGTCTATAATAATTGGTAATGCCGAGCCCCATGCAATTTGATCAATTCGGAAAAATTCTAACTGAAGATATACGATAAAAAATAAATAAAATAGGTACCTAACCGTTGCAATTTTAACTAGGGTTTATTTCGGTAGATGTTCTGAAATACTTCGCCACTCTCATTTTCACACAAGATGTCGTTGTCCATCATCTATATTTCTTCTATTGCAACTCTGCACTTTTCATTCGTCTCATGCCTAGGTATTCTAATTCAAACTAAGAATGTGTTTAAAGAGTGTCCTCAAACGAACTGCCGCTATCGATTTCTCAGTAACTTGTCATTCAAATTGAACATTCTTCATTTTGAACTCGATTTCAAGGCACTTCTAGCCTTTCCCTGGAGAGGTGATTTCATCGATCTATCACACTTGTTACAATTGTCTCAGATCGATGGAATCAGCTATTTTTTTGAAAATGCAAAAAAAATCCAAAAAGTCTACCATCTTGGAAATATTTTTGCCAAATTTTCCCTGTTGATTTTCATTGAATTGCAAAATTTTTCAAATTCTAAAAGTCTAATTTCCGAGAAATTGATCGTGGCAGTTCGTTGTGGCACACCCTGTGGCCTCCTACCTCAGGGATCTATGAAGGTATATTTCAAGGCCAAACCGAGAGGTGTTTCACTTCCGTGAAATTTGTACACCTAATCGGGATTTCAGGACGGATTTCTGGATTTCAACAGGGATTCCATACATTTCAACAAGATTTCCATTGAATTTTATACATAGGATTTTCAAAAAATAAATTGCAAAATCAACCGCCTGAATCTTTCATATTTATACTCCGAATATGTAGGTAGATATCAACTTTGTTTCTACATCATCGATCTTTTGTGAAATACACTGTCCTGTCCACAGCTTCGCTGATGATAGTACACTCGATACTGCATTCTCTTGAGAATCTTTGTGTCATCAGAGGAAGCCAGAGGTGCAAGGCGGATAGAAAACTTTTGAATGAAATCTGATAATAACCTATAGGTATTATGGGATGATTATATTGTGAGGTCCATTGCTAAACTGTCCAACAAAAAATCAGTTTTCTCTTCGGTCACAAGAGCTACTTCACACCATGAGGGCTTTTCATAATCTCCAAAGAAAAGATTCGACCTTTTATGGAGTATCGTTCACATGTTTGAAGTTCAGCTCCCAAACATATGCTGAGGCTCCTGGAATCTATCAAGAGGAAAGGAGTTCTTCTGGTTAATGTTCCTGCACCAACGAACCCACTGACCTTACTAGAGCATCGCAGAAAAGTGGGCAATCTCTATCTATTCTATACATATTTTGATGGTCGATGCTCATCTATTATAAATATAATTTTTCTCTCATGCAATCAAAAGATAAAAACGCTGTTGACCTTATAAAAAAGCAACATACTAAAAATCGAAAATAAGATTAAAATGGCGGACTGCCACCGGACTGCCAGGGACTGCCAGGGACTGCCATCGGACTGCCCGGACTGCCACCGGACTGCCAGGGACTGCCACCGGACTGCCACGGACTGCCACCGGACTGCCAATGAAATGTACACCGGACTGCCCCAGTGGTTTACCCCTCGTTTATACCTCTGATGACGAATGGACATTCATATTTGTTTTTATAATTCATTCCAATCAATTCTCATTATTTTTTCTGAAAGAGTATTCATTTAACAGCATTTCACTTTGAATTGTGTTGAATATCATGATACGACAGAAGATCTAATTATCTCAGATAGTTCAACATTCTTCTTCGAGTCGGAATAAAAGGAAAAATGAACTAATATTTTTTTATTGAAATAATATAAAAGTAAATACTGCCCCAGTCCCGCAGTATTCTGTGTGCAACAACCAAATATAAATGCACTCCATTCTATTAATTCATAATAAAAATAATATATACAAGTAGTATCACTAAATCAACCATGCAACAATATTAACAGAAAAATTCTTACAATTTATTTAAATATAACATTCACTAGATCATATTCACAAAAAAGATTCGAAACTATGCACAAAACAGAAAAAACTATGTGGGCGGACTTTCCACATTTCTGAAGAATAGACTTGAACTGATGCCAGTTCGCTAGAACGCGCCGATGGATTTGAAGGGAGGTCCTTCTCTTGATCATCGTTCATTCTATTTCCTTCGGCATCTAGCTCTCGAATCCGCTGATATAATTTCCGACGTTCTCAATACACCTGGAATCATATGCGGCGTTTTTCTTATCTGCGTCATTGTATGCCCACCTCCAGGCACGCATGGTAGTTCCCAAATTGCCCAATGCCCCTTCGGTTTTGTAATGTGTCTGGGTGTTGGGCATTCTATCATCAGAGGTTTCTTTCTCAGGAATGGGGGAGACTGAACCCGCCTCTATCCTAGGATATGGTGGATGTGCCTCCATCTCTTGGGATAGGGGTGCAGATTCAGTCTCTGCATGAGGTGCGAAAACTGGTTCCTCTTTTCGTCGCTTCAACTCATAAGAAGAAGCCAATGCACATCTTCACCAAATGGCGTTCAGCTTACCAACCGAGCAGCCGTCTTGTTGGTGGCGGCGGTGGTGTTTCTTTTCTTGAAGGTTGTGGTGCCGGCTTCGGTGGCTGCACCGTCTTCTTCTTTGGCGGTGCCCGCTTCTGCCGCTTGCTGACTGTTGGTGGTGGATTGTCAGCCACCTTCCTTCCAACCCACCACTTTTTTTGCTCTGAGGTGTTTGTGGTGTGTGTTTGAAATCGCCTTCAGAGTCATGTCAGCAAGCGTCAGGAGAAATTTGGACAGATCTTTCTCCCTGGAAGTCTGCGATGAGACCTTCTTCTTCTCCCTTTTCTCCCGTTGCATACTCAAGAACTCAAGACTCTCAGAGTCTAATTCTATAAGTAGATCAAGTTTTTCTTCAGCGATGTGATTTTCACTCTTCAATGTCTTCAACAGAATTTTGAAATATTCATCACTAGATCAAATGCTTTTGAATTATCGAGATAACAGCTATCGTTTCTTCGAATTTTTCGATTGAATGCTGCCAAATATGGGAAACATAAGCCAAATATAATAAGTCACTGGTTGATCGTTGATGGCGAAATCCGTATTGTCGATCATTAATTATTCCTGATTGCTCTAGGTATATGATAAGCATTTTTCATGACATTGGAAGTGATAGAAAACAATGCAATTGGGCTGTGATTACAAGGTAAAGTTTTCTTCCTTTTTTTTTAGGAACTGGCTGAACTCTTGCAGTCCCCCAAGTTATATGAAAGGTTGAATAATTCGCAAAGTACTGGTGTCTATTCGTGGGCACATGCTTTCGGAACAATTGCTGATTGATTCCATCAGATCCGCAAGCCTTATTCGTCTTCAGGTCCATTGAAATATTTTTTATATTTTTTGTTGAAAAATTATCTCAGGCATATGACTGTCGACACGAGTGATACTCGGAGGATCTTTTCCCGATGTAGTCCAATCAAATGAACTTTTTTCGTAAAATTTTTGCCTACTTGAAAGGTAGCTGTGGATTCCGGCAGACACAGGTGTCCTCATTATCCCCTAAAGTTTGCGCCAGATTCTGTCCGTGCGTTTAGCAACAATTAGCGGTTGAATGCCGGAAATCTTTATTATTTTTTGTTCTTTGCTTATATAATGAAAACTATTGGTCTGATCGAATGAAATTTTCATTGGAAGTTGTAGATAATTGAAAAATCTAACGAACAGCGTTGGCCCGATGTCAATATTCTAATTTGTTGCTTAACTACTGCGCTCGGAATTTCAAAAAAGGCGTTTTTTCCATTATTCTATTGAAAAATGTTGAAATGCATTTGGGGGTTTCAACTGTGAATTCGGGAAGCTTTCAACTAGTAGAAACCACAGTTCCAATTTGGTTGAAAAACAATTGATAGATTAGCAACAATCTAATTTGTTACTAAAAAAAGTGTCCCACTAGATTGTTATTTCTTGCCCTACGGATAATCGGAGAGTCATGAACGAAACGGTTTTGGATGTTCAAAGAGTTGAACTACAACCGTTCGACGCGCCGCGTGGAGGGGAAAGCAGGAGGGAAAGATACAGCGCTAGGCGGCCAAAAGATTCGATCGCGTGAAATAAACTGTTCAAGAATCCAAAATGACGATTTTCGCCTACCCGAAAAGCAGCTGTGGATTCCGGCAGACACAGGTGTCCTTATAAAGTTTGCGCCAGGTTCCATCCGTGCGTTTAGCAACAATTAGCAGTTGAATGCCGTAAATAATTTTTTTTTGGTTTTTGCTTATATAATGAAAACTATTGGTCGGATTGAAAAAAGATGCATTGAAAATCGTAGATAATTAAAATTTTTTTCGATTAGCGTTGGCCCGATTAAAAAATGTTGAAATGCATTCGGAGGTTGCAACTGTGAACTCGGAAAGCTTTCAACTAGTAGAAACCACAGTTTCAATTTGGTTGAGAAACAATTGATAGATGAGCAACAATCTAATTTGTTACTAAAAAAAGTGTCCCACTAGATTGCTATTTCTTGCCCTACCGATAATCGTAGAGAAATGAACGAAACGATTTTGGATAGTCAAAGAGTTGAACTACAAACTATCATTTTTGGAAAATCGATTTTTGAAATGTAATACCTTCAGAAATGGCGTCAAAAAAACAACGTCATTCAAACTAAAAAACAATGAGGAAGAAATGGTCGTATCAAAATGCGACAAAATGCATTGGAAAGCTACGATTTTTCTACAAATTTTGCCAACCTGACTTTTCTTCTACGATGATTGGGAGCCAAGATAACACTTTTTATTTATTTAATTCCCTCTCCCTTTGTTTACTTATATGAAGCAACGAGACCTTGACAATTGTACAGAACAAGAGTCTTATTATTCATAGAAACCAGCAGAATTTGTTTTCCATAATTATTCATCATATTTATTGATGGTTCGTCGAATATAATACTCGTCTCACAGTTCTTGAGAATGACTTCAAAATGGAAGTCGAAACGTCGAACAAATCAGAAGATAGCAAACGGATAAAAAACCAGAAAATTCATCTTGCATTTCGAAGATCCGTGAAAACATCAATTTCTACCTAATACCTGGACGAGCAGGATACAACCTTAGAGAGAGGTTGATGATATAATCATCAATAATATCGGACCTAGTCGGATAATAACTGAGGAGAATCAGACAGACAGACAATTGAAGTCTTTGCTTATTCTTGCTTGGTTACTTCGTAAGGGGAGTGATTGACCAGGATGGTATGGACAGAAATTCATCTCACAGTTCTTGAGAATGACTTCAAAATGGAAGTCGAAACGTCGAACAAATCAGAAGATACCAAACGGATAAAAACCCAGAAAATTCATCTTGCATATGTATATATATATATATATATATATATATATATATATATATATATATATATATGTAGTATGTTGAATCTCGTGGTTATGACACATCAATGGATCGTTCCGTTGAACATTGCGAATCTTGAACCATCGACTCTAATCTCGAAAGTTTTTTATTCATCTCATAATGCAGCTAACCTACTAGACGTAACTGAAAATGATAAAAATATTCATTCATAGTGCTAACGACAAAGATGGAGAAGTGATACGATTTGAATTCATAACGATTTGAAAAATAAATTATATAGCAATTAATAGCCTATAATATGATATATCATATCGTTTGCGACAAGTGCTGACAATTGGTAGCCCTAGATAAATAAGATAAGGCTTTCATCATTTGTGGTGGTCTTATCTCACATTACGCGACTTCTACGATTTCATTTCGATAAACAATATTTTTATGTGAATTAGAGCCAAGGGCAAACGAGCACAGGCGTCATGACAAGTGTTAGTTGAAATTGTTCATGTTAGTTCCTACCTGTTATAATATGCAATGATACTTTCAGCACTAATGAAGTTTGCTGTCACTGTTTCCAACATCAGAAGTAATTTGTGCAGTTGTTATGATAACTGGATTGTGGAGCAGACTGTAATTGGGTGGAATGAGACAAAAGGCGATTGGGAACATATGGTATCGGTTCAAACTTTATGTAAAATGTCAATTATATGTTACAAAATCTGCCAAACGGTCTATTTGGTCGAGAAAATCAGAATGGTAGTTACGAATCTCAATAATAATTAACAGCTGATTCACATCGAATTGATGAAAACATAATTAAATATATCGGTGGATTATTCAGAGTATGGTCAATCAAATGGAGGGATTGAAGCAAATGAAAATCTTTAATTACCAGAAAGTAAAACTTGAACATGGAAAGTACTTCGGAAATACCCAATAGATCTGAGTAAAATATTGTATTGATAGAAATTAAAAAAATTTGTTGAAGTCACGACGTTTGGATTGCTACAATCAGCAATCTTCAAGAGATGAGGTCACTCATATTGGGCCAAGTCTTAGTGATGGTGAATGCGGGAACTGAAGGATTGACGCAAAGTACTCGTTCGGGAAGAGAGGTAGACTGTATCATTTCAGAATGAGCAATTTCTACACATGCGTGACATTGTGTAAGAAATTTGATATATGAAATTTCGGGAACAGAGGTCAATCTATACGAAGCGATTTTACAACACCTGTATCTTTCAAATTCAGATCAACTCAACGATAATATTGGAATCGGTACTCTAACAGATAGAACCCTATTCTCTATTTTCAAACGTGATATGATCCTCGAAACTTGAATTCTTGTCTATGAGAATTATAGTGATTGTTATATGGAGCATAATGCAACTCAAAAATTTTCAAAATTGAATACCAAGTGCGAGTGGCATGAGTCAACTTAACAATTCACAAACTATAATGTGGGTCTGATTGAACTAAGATGATCAGTATTATTGTGAGGAAAGTGAATATTGTTTAAATGTTTGTTGAGGAGGCAAAAATATTCTGGAATCTATTTTTTGGGTTTTCTCTCCCGTAGAAATGAGAAGGACATGTTTTAAGTTCTTATGATGTCTGTTTTTTGGGTATGTTGGTATATTTGCCCCGATACTTACCTGAAAAATTGAAAAGATGCAAATTTGAGTAACTATTTTGTCAGTTACGTATCGTAGTGACGTATCGGAAGCTAGTATGCGTCCTTTTTTCAAGTCTATTTTGGAAACATTTCAGTGGGATTACAATTTTGGTACGTAGCTTGAAAATATGACACTGGCATCACTCATTTATTCATAGCTATAACTACTTCGAATTAAATCTCCCCAGTTCAACTTCCCTTTTCAGAAGAGGCATCCAACGTTGATCCATACTCAATGAACAGGTAGCAATATCTTTATTTCCGTTTGATTAAATGAAATTAGCCTCAATGAGTTGTCTTTTTGTTTCATTCTGTTATGTCATAAGTGAATTGATCTTATCCCACTCAACCATGTGTGTACCATTTGTTGATAATGTGTGTTCAGCTAGTTTCGACTCATGTATTTATCATCTTCTTGTATTGTATTCATGTTGAGCTATCCTTAATTTCAATAGCTTTTATATGAATTAATACGTTTGCATTTTTCCGATAAACCTTGGATATAAGGAATGATCATTTTTATCTGAGGTGTTTGCTCTATACGTTTAAGTTCAAAAGAGGTTCGTATAGAGCAAACCGAGGAGCAAACACCAATATTCAACAAATTCCTTAGATAAAAATGATCAGTCTTCACATCAAAGGTTTATCGGAAAAAATGAAACGTCTAGGTGATAGATTCAATGTAAGAACAATATTCAAAAAGAAAACTCGATCCGATCCCTTTCAACTCGAAGCAAACCTCCAAATACGGAACAAAATTCAAAAAATTGTGTATATAGTATCCCAAATGTAGGTGGCAGTGTTTATTGTGATGAAACATCAAGGCCTCTAAGAATAAGGACAGCTGAACATAAAAACAAGTTGAGAAGACGAGAAATACATAAGTAAGTCGAAATTAGCTGAACACATATTATCAACAAATGGTATACACATGGTCGAGTGGGATAACATCCGAAACGTCGCCACGAGAAAGTATACGCATTTTTTTAATAAATTCGTTCATTCAATCTTCAACTTCATAAAAATGTGTTAAAAGAGTACACTTCCGCCCACATGACTTTTTTTAGACCTTCTTTGTATCAATTTGATATCTCGGCGGTTCATATTTGCTATCACATACTGAATTGGGTGAAATATTTGTTGGTTCTCAGGTCTTTTAGTGTATAGAAAACGAATATGATGCTTTTATACGTTAGATGCCATTTACATCTTAATCTTAACAAAACAAATGACAGTGCAGCGCGCCTACGGGAGGCGAGGAGTGCCTGGTGGGGATAATATTTTTTCTACTTTCATTATGAAAAATTATTATTTCCCTTTCGAATGTGATAAAGAAGGTGGAATAAGATGTAAATGTCATCTGACGTATAAAAGCATCATATTCGTGTTCTATACACTAAAACACCTGAGTACCAACAAATATTCCATCAAAAGGCTATTATCTAGACTATTTTCTACTCAACCAGTCTGTATTTTGAGATGAGGCGAAACCAACACCTAACTGTAAGCCACAGTACTAGTTTGTTGTCGTTGGTGTTTTAATTCGTACTCTTTATTTTTCTGATAATTTAATATTTTTCCAGGCGCCAATTCAAAAAATGATCGAACGCCCATGGCCATGGTTCGCGTAGAGCTGTTGTACAGCACTCATGCCAATATCAAATTCAACCTAAAATATGTTAAACTTGGTAGAAATTACACAAACATGGCTCAGTCAAGGAAAGATGAGATTATAGTGGAAATACGGAAAAATTGGTTCGGAAAACTGTTGAAAAAACGTGGAATAAGGTGTAGAGGTGAAGTGGTGATAAGAATCGTGCAAAATCATGCTGTGTTTTTGATATTGTCAAAAATACCCTGTTTTACCTTTGAAGGGCCCTAACTTCGAGACGAAGGGCGAGCGCCACTTCAGATTCGTGTTCAGCGGTTCATAATACGAGAGTTGAATTTTTTTTTCAAAAGCTCGGGTGACCAGGTAACAGCCTTTTACCCTGAATTGATTGGCTCAAAAGTAGTTTTGGTAGCATTTTCGGTTTTATAGGGAATCATTTCAACTTTCGAATTTCTCAAGATATTTTTGAATTTTGGTATTCATCAGTCAATTAGACGAATAGATATTATATTTTTCTCACTGAAAAATAATTGCTCTCATGACCTATGTGGAAATCAAACAAGTATATCAGCTTTCTATTCAACACCCAATAAAATTATATGACAGATATTTTCAAACCGCCGTTTTTCCACCAAAACGGAATAATCGTGTGCGAAATGAAGTTCTGTAGCCAAAATTCTATAAATATAGTGGGAGTTCCATGCAAAATCCTGAAGTTGAGTAATTTCTCTGTAGAACTAGGAATGCTACAAAAACCTATGTAGGTCCAGTTCCTGATACCAAAATTTCTTATCCGTTCCAGAAGAGACAAAAGGTATTCTCACGGTTTTTGTTTTTTCCTTTCTCTCGATGTCAGCGACATAAGCATTTGCGCATGAAAATAATCAACTTTTTGCGCGAGCTTGCCATATTCCGAATCCCGTTTAGGGCTAGACCAGATACCAATCTTCAGACGATACGAACCATCGATAAGAAGTGCTGTTAATGAATTAACTTATAAACCGATCAAGCTTGGTATTAAAGTCGCAAACCGGCCCCGTTGTCACTTCCTCTCGCCGACACTGCCTCTATCCAGAACGCGGAGCATTTATAAAATACTGCAAATAATTGTGAAAAAGCATCTCCCTTAAGTACTGGCTATTAACATAGTTGTAGCTTGATTTAAACGTGAAGCCGTGCAGCAAATGTCTTAATTATTGTAGGCTGAATCGGCGCGAATTTAAACTGTCTGCTAAAGCCTTTTCAGGAGAGCTACTTGGCCAGCTTTCAGGCAAAAACGTATAGAGTCTTGCAAGCGCACGTGATGGGACTGCAGAGGATTCATTTCATATGTGAATTATTTCCGATGAAAAACTACCTCTCTATCAGCTACCAGTTTTTGCGAGTCGGATTTTAGTGTTGTGGAATTTTTGGAGGTTATTTTGGTTTTGCTCGTTTTCGGCGCATCGCCAGACTGGTAATGTGTCGCGAGATCGGCGCAGCTTCGATAGCTCGAATATTATGCGATTTCAACGATCGAATCCGATATTATGTAATTTCTGGAGATTTATTCCTGAACCCAAGATTGAGCATTTTCTTTTTCGATATCAGATTCATTCACTTCATTCAGTTTGATTCTTCTGTTGTAGAATGCATTTCGAATAACGTCATCTCAACTGACATTTCGGGTACATTGATTTTGTTTCCTGAAAAATATACCCTGAGAAATAAATCAGATAATTTCCATACTACGTTTTTGAAAACATATAGTACTAGGCTCCAGAATCTGACAAAGAAAATTCCAGTTATTTATGAAAACCTCAGTTACTACTAGTTCGTTGAGTTGGCAAAGTTCCTATAATTCAGGAAGCCCTATAATCAATGATAATAACCCTGCCTCAACTTCTGATAATCTCGCCAAGCTATAGATCAGATCTCATATGATTTCATTGATCTATCATCGTAGACATATATAGGATATCTGATCATGAAAATGATTTTATGACATCTGGATTGACTATTAGATACCTGGTAGTTCTGTGTCGGTGAATATCCATTCGAATCGTCAAACAGCAGGTTGTTTTGTAAAAAACATAAACATCTATATTTTCAAAATAACTTTCTCTAATATACCATACTAGCTGTTGACGGCCGCATAGAAGTCGAACCGAATCATTCAGTCAGTGGCCGGTAGAACATCAATCACATCCGCTTTTCTTCGACTTGATTTTCGCGTACTATCATTTTCACTGAATTTGTCGTTCAGTCATAATAAAATATACATCATTCCTGGATAGGGTAGCTTTCTGATAGTGGAAGAATTTTCTTGATCGGATCATTATTTCCGAGGATTACCCCTTACAAACAAATAAATTTGAATACTTCACCTCTTTTTGATAGTAGTATAGATACACTTCCTCAAACTATCTAGATTGCGATATAACAGCTTGTAAGATAAAAAAAAGTGACTTGAATATTCTCATTATCTGCATTTAGGCTGCTTGACTTAGAAACTATAGAAGTTTTGGTGTATAGTCTACGTTCAGAATTTCACTATAGTTGACAAAAGCACTAGTGCATTTATAATTTATTTTTGATATATGGTTGCTTGGTAGAGCGCTATTTCTTCTTTCTTGTATCGAAGAAAAGCGAATGCTGCTTTTTGCCACCCAGCATCGACACATGTATTCTGAGCTATATATGTACGCTACCTGTTTATGTCGTCTGTTCTGGCAATATAATCATTTATTATTTTTATTATTATTATTATTATTATTATTACATATTCATTTCGCCACTAGCGTTGCCAGGTGTACCAAAATATATATTTTCACATTGCAGTTGAACATTCAATTTTTTGTTGTTGTCTCCTTTGTCTCAAGTAGTGATGACCTCTATCCTTGTTCCCTCTTCAGTCGACACGTCTGAGCATTTTCATGTTGCTATTTCATTCTGTTGATAACCTGTCGGATTATCAACCTGTATGAGAATCTGGACCCGATGGTTAAAATAAGCGGCATTGATCTGAGTGGCCCCAACTAGAGCCTGGTGGCATCATTTTGAACATCACTATGCACTGTATAGGCAACAGGCTCGCATTGGAAACTTTTACCTGAGTTCAAATTTCAGATCGGGAGCGATAAGGAAGCTTATGTGCATTTCTTTAATGTACCCCCCTTCTTTCCTTCAACGGGTCTACTCGAAACATTGTTTCAACTGTTTTGGAGTGAAATCGACACATGAAAATCTCAAGATGGCGACTGGACGCCACCTGGAAAATTCGTTGAAAATGAGGGTCTTGTGATACATCATTTTGGAAGCTCCTGACGAATACTTCACAACCCTAGAATATGAAGTCATTATCTTCGCCTACTACAAAATGGTGGAACATTTAATGATTACCTGAAAACAAACAAATTTATATCGATATCTAGAAATATTCGTTTTTCTCTGTCATATGACAATCATATGACAACCCTATGAGGTTTGACAGGTTATTTTTTGTTCATGAAAAAAGGCAAAAATGTCTGTGAAACGAAAATAACCACGTAAACTATCTCCAAAATGGTCAATTGAACCAAATTCAACAGGGGAATTGTATTTGAATACGGTGGCAACTACTGTTGATCCTCTAATCACCGAAATCGTAGAAGTGACTTCGTATTCTACGGTTGTGAAGTATTCGTCAGGAGATTCAAACTGATGTATCACAAGATCCCTTTTTCAACGATTTTTTTCCAGGTGGCGTCCAGTCGCCATCTTGAAATTTTCATGTGTTAATTTTACTCCAAAACAGTCTCAGTATTCATGCATTGATTTTATTAAGTTTGAATTTTTGAGACCATACAAAAAATTGAAGGCGGGGATATTGAAGAAATGCACTGTACGTGTATTATATACATTGATATTCACATTATTATATTCCACGTTTCCGAAAATAATAAGCTCGATAGATATTACTTCGCAATCAATGAGTACCCGAAACCGTTCGTTTCCAGCCGAACAGTGTTAGGAGTATTTCGTCCAAGTCACGGAGACCACGATAGTATTATAACTATCAATTCATAACATAAGACCTGTCTCAACTCAAGATTACTTTTCCGAGCTCTCAAGTGAGTTCTCATAAAGTTGTATTTACCTACCTGTCACAGAGCGAGGGGTATTTTATTCTCATAAAATGTGCACACCAATCAGGATTTTTAGTGGATTTCAGAATTTCGTCAGGGATTCCAGGAAGGATTTCCGGATTTCAACCTGAATTTCCAAGTTATCTAGGTGATTTCGTGAAGTGAATTACCCCTCGTCATGGACACAGGAACATAGTTTTCATGATGTTTAACAGCAATAAAATATTTGTCTCATTTCCAGGGCACTAAAGGAAAAGTCAAATACTCTTCAGGGCCTAATTCTCCAAAAATCGCAAGCAAATACATTAAAATAATCTCTCAAAAAAATCGAATATCTATCCAAGAATTCATGAAGCAATTTTTATAGGAAACAAAAAAGGTGATAACTTTCAAATCATCAACAATCGGATAATAATGAATAGGTAAAGTCATTCATCTACACCCGTACTCTAAATACACTTATATGCCCACATCCCGTTTTATAATGAAATCCATTACGATAGAGATTTTTCATTACGATACAGATTTTCAACCGAGAGAAATCAAGCATGATGTGCATGCTCTGCATTTGAGGTTTGTCAAGTCAAAATCGGTGAAGGTATTGAATTTTTGAAGAATATAGCGAAACTTCGTTAATCATAACAAAATGTCTGATATCAGCGATATGGGAGAATTACCTTCGACGCCTTCACCGGCAGAAATACAGTTGAAATGATTGAATTTTTCTTTTGACAAATGCATGATTTATCTCTGAATTTTTCAAAATAGTTTTCTGAGCTCTCCGTAGCCGAGCGGTCTAAGGTGCTGAGATTAAATTTGATAGTTGGATTAATTGGAAGAGACATTGGTTTGAATCCGGCCTCGAGTAATCTTTTTTTTCTTAATTTTTGATCCTTTAATTTCACATCGTTTTATTTCTTGAAAAAAGACCATTGATTACAATTTCGTAGAATTTTTCAAAGAAATTCGTTTAATTAGTACTATTGTGTGCAATATAAATATAATATTTGTAGTTCTTCACTATTTATCGGGTGTAGATAAAATAGCGTATGCAACTCTCATGTACTGGTTATAACATGATCGTTGCATAATATACTCTTTCATCGAAAATAACCTCCAACATCTCTTTCAATCCGGACTTTTCCTCTTGAGGCACCCTGTTTAAGTGCTCACATATCTATGAATTAAGATTGTATGGGAAAATATGTGACTATTTATGTCATGTATATATCATCATCATGTATATTTTATGTTTATGTATATATGTATAATAGTAGTAGAAGTAGATGTGATTCATGGTTTACATACCAAACGCCATCAAATTCTCTCGAAGTCCTTCAGCAAGTAGGCTTGTTACTAACTCCCTACGCCATACCTCAGGAGCAGCATGGTTGTTCCCGGACCCGTCAACCATGAAACGGAGCAGGAGGCATTCACCAACACTACAGAGGAATTATTTTAAAGGAAAATCTCTGCCCCGTTGGTGAAGCAAATCCAGGACCTTCAGGTCGACAGGCAGGTGCGTACAGCACCAACTCCCTCGCACTTTAAATAATATTAAAATTGAAACTACACAATATTCGGTAAGTAAATCCATTTCCCCCATGCATTACTGCTGGGTGTTTTATCATTAGTGAACGAAATTAATTGTGATTTTTATAGTAAACGATGAGCTAATGAGATGAATGGGTTTATTACATGCATACACTTCTAGGATATTTTCGATATTGGCGATGCCTAAACAATGTATGGATATATTAAACAAACAAACGAATGGAACCACTAATGCGGTAGCCTCGGCGGTAGCCCTACAGAAATTGAACCACTTTCAAAATTCCAGGTTAGTAAGTAGCCCGTGGAAACTGGTTACTTTTGGAGCATACTCCTGAATATGACTCATAGTCATTGGTCAGTAATTTGGAAAAGAGCTTATGATTACCAAGCCAGCTCATATAGTTCAAAGGATACATATACAGTTCGCTGTAAGATTTCCTTTATAATAAGGATAACAAAATACGCGTCGCGGTTTTCTTTAAATTATTGTAGTAAAAATATCACAGGAAACCGCAATGGTGGTTTGTAAAGCAAGAATGGATATGATGGCCATATCGCACGAGGAAGAAAGTGCTCAAACGTCCGAGGGCGACGTGGCCAATATCCATTCGAGTTCTACAGTTATTTATTTCTTCGACCAGGTAAATACTTCAGAACTGTATATCAACCATAACATTGATAATCAATTCTATATATACAGTATTTTTTCGATTTCTGTATTTATATTTCTCGACATCCTCCGGGAATTCCAAAATTTACTAATAGTACCTGGAAATTTATAATATTCCAATAGTTGAGGAAAAGTACAAAAAAATGGTTGTGGTGAGACTCAAACCAACGACTATAGTAAACCGTCCCAAAGGGCGTACACCTCAATCGACTTGGTCATTTGCACAGTACAATTTTAGTTAATCATTATTGGTATGGAGAGTAAATGCAAGTCCTTCGATTCCACAAAAAAACGTCACTTATGATAATTCAAACTTGAAGATAATTCGGTAGGATCATTGAAAATTTTTTCTTGAAAAATATTCATAAGTAGGTAGACAGACTTGTGACGTTTCTACGAGGTTGTCCCTGGTAACCAAGTATGTTGTTCCCTGTGATTGGTGGAATTCATATCCTACCTTGTGTGGATATGAAATCATAACGATTCAGTTGGCTGGAATCGCATACTTATCCGCTCAGTAAACTATGAAGGAATCAGCATTTATACGTGTGGGAGTAGAAAAAAGTATTTCGCAATATGGATTTTTATGAAAAATCGTCCACATTTATCCAAAAGTAGGGTTCAGATTGCATTACACGTTCATTCACGTATGGTGGCATTAGTATCAGATGTACATTGTTATCTTGATATTGAAGATAACTCAACAATAGTTAACCGTCGGATTTAGATAATTTCGGTTCGACAATTTGATCAGTGAGTCCTTCTCTGATTCTATGAGTATTTACTGTTCTTTCAGTACTAAAAAAATCTCACGTTATGTAAGATAAAATCAAGTGAGTTGAAAATGGACATTGTGTATCATTATTTGGAATATAAAACTTGTAAATTAATTAATTATTAATAATCACTGTATTTTCTTCAAATGTTTCTCCATTCTTCGAACCAATTGTACAAAATAAAAAGACGTATTTTCGATTCGCAGATCGCATTCAACCGTCAGTGCTTCTGAGAAATAACAGAAGACTGGCGTTTTTTTTATCAGCCTTTCGTTAGAGATATGTTGTAATCCCAGTTCAAGAGTCCGCCTCTTCTATGAACAGAATATTCGACCGAGTATATTATCGGAATTATGAACATTCGCATTTCATCAGAGTCGGACTCAACCAGAATTCGAATGGATCAATGACAGAATTTTCAGAGAATTGGTCAAGAACTGTTTGCGAGGATTGGCAGACTTCGTCAATTTTTTATTAGAAGATTGCAAAACTTTCGACCCCTAAATATTTCGCCTAATGATGATCTCAACGATGACTTAACAGATCACACGTTTTCACACCATGAATGATATTCTAATCAGAATAGGTATTAAGAGAATACATAGGCTCAAAGAGAGATATTGATGAAAAACTGAAATGGAGTTCATTACTGACATTGAAATAATAATTTGATATTGTAATAGTGTAATAGTGTACATATATATATCATCATCATCCCTGGAAACTTTGATTTCGGGTTGAACCGCGCCTAGAGTTCGGCTCTAAAATTTGTAAAAGGTAATTGTGGTATTGTGATTTCAATAGTTCTGTTGAATCTTGGTTTTGAAAATAATATTCCGATAGTTATTCACTAGACCTCAGAGTCACAATTGCTTCGTAGGATTGGAAATATTTCCGACCCAATTTTTATGATTCATTATCGAAAACGAAATAATTAAACGGGCCCAAATTCTTCAAGTACTGGCACCCACATGAATGAACAGATGCTGAGTTCTTAGTATTTCAATGAATTTACATCTGCATTAGTAATGAGGACAATGAGAGGAAGGGTTTTTTATGAACGAGAATAGCAATTAAATCTAAATATACCGTGTATTATTCCTGAGAAATATTCAATCAGACATGATTTAATTGTATTCATGACTTATTTTGTTGCATTCGATAAATAACTTTGTTTCGCATGTCGTCATCATATGGCTGTTACCGCTGTATTTTATTCGCACGTTCTTCTCTTTCCAATAGGAAACAATTCCGACTGATCAGGACACTAACGTGCCCAACGAGTGTCGGTATCGAACAGAAAACAGCTGTATTTTGATGAAGAATTGACCAATCATAAGTTTCGTTTCACCGTTTGGATCTAGTTCAAATATATCCGACAGGAATCGTATCAAAATGGTGAACGTCCCAATAGGGAAGCAGAGCCTATCAAAGAGAAGATAAGAAACCACCTTTCTTTTATATTTACCATGATGATTTTTTTCTGTTTATAAATAACAAGCCATTATGAATGCACAAAAACTCTCTCTCTCTCTCTCTCTCTATATATATATATATATATATATATATATATATATATATATATATATATATATATATATATATTCATATCTGAGATATGTTAGTTACATTTCGGCATGTTGCACAAATTCCACTCATTGTATGTGTAACTATTAAAGGAAATGTTATTCCAATCTGATAGAAATTTTCAATATCCAATAAAAAACAACAATTATATGTCCTGATGTGTGTATAGCAATTATTTTCATTGAGCATTTCTAGATATATATATATATATATATATATATATATATATTTATATATATATATATATATATATATATATATATATATATATATCTAGAAATGCTCAATGAAAATAATTGCTATACACACATCAGGACATATAATTGTTTTTTATTGGATATTGAAAATTTCTATCAGATTGGAATAACATTTCCTTTAATAGTTACACATACAATGAGTGGAATTTGTGCAACATGCCGAAATGTAACTAACATATCTCAGATATGAAGAAATAATTCATCAAAAGTTTGAATTCATTGATTTTTGTTCGTTCGACGAAGACGTGCAAGTTCATTCCATCATTGTTTTTCAGTTGTTGGGCACTTGTCTAAACCCATTTTTAATGTGATGAATTAGTGGAAATCTCAAAAGTCAATTACTTTGGTCAGAATGAGAAAGTACGTGGGAGTTTTTGCAGTTAGAGAAGATGAATCAGTGGCTCATTCAATTTTAATTTTTTCAGATAAGATACAAAGTCAGTTTTTGTGGTTTGCATGCAGCGATTCTAATATTGTGGACTGAATATTGAAATTTCACATAAAAAATTTGGCCTTGCCAAGTAAACCGAATTCATTCATTATTTTCCTGTAACAAAACTGCAATATTTGATTTGAAGTTTTGGCAATATATCACCATTATTTCCCACAATATATTTCTGAGATATCCTCAACGGTCGAGTCTGCCCGAGGGGGAAACAACTAGCTAGAATCTGTACAAGATTCAAAATCTTTCAAAGACTTAAAGACTTAAAGGCATGACTTAAAGACTTGAACGCATGACTTGAAAGACTCAAAACGATGACTTAAATGACTTAAAATTTTTAGGTGTACAAGATTGAAAGATGTTTCCCCCTCGAGTCTGCCTACGCACAGATGAGCATAAAAATGTATTTTATTTTGACGCGCCATTTCAGAATTTCTAAATTTTTGATTTACTTGAATTTGTAGAATTATATCGTCAAGACAATTTGATTCAGTTGCAGAATCTCAGGTGCCATATTCATTAAATGAAAACAAAAAAAGTATAAGTAGACAAATAAATTTGTGCGAAAGAAGTTTCACGGATACTGATAAGATTCGTACTCGATTCGTAGTGATACTTTTCTATGTTTCATTCATTCATATTTCTGAATTCCTCAAATCAGCACAAAGCAAATTTTTTGATTCGGAGAAGATAAGCATGAAGAAGACTTCCTCAAAGATTCTGTTTCTGTGATTCTCTTTACAGAAATAGGGATAATTTTGAAAATTCAGTCACTCAATCAACTTGTTGTTTGGCACTGAAAATACCAGGGGTCTAATATACACCTATCCCAACACTATATCAATTTATCTCTAGATTTCACGTAGCTATTTCTGTTATTATAATATAGGGAGTGAGAAGTGAAACAATGCTAGGTCAAGGAGAATAATGTAATCAATTACATTCTCTTGTAACAATAGAAATCATCTGAATATCATAATACAGCCGAAGAATTCATAGTTAGTGAGTGAGTTGTACGATTTCACAAACGGGTAGATTTTCCTGATCACAACAGAAAAGCCGGGTTTAACGAGGAATGTTTTGGAGTTCTGTTCCAAAATCAGAAACTTCGATTTGAGTGAGTGGCGCGGTGGATCGTTTCTCTCCTGGGTACTCCCGCTGTAATACTTGAAAATGTTTGTAACAATCACCTTTTTTCTCTTTGACTATTGAAAAATTTCATTTTGTTGAAAATACCGCATCTATCCGTTGAAAGATAAACCTTCAGAAACATTCGACATGGCGTTAAATCAAATCATCTTTCGAACAATTCGTTCAGGCCCGTCTCAAATCTACCTACGCAGTAGGTTTTGGCTGGCACCTGTCAGAAAACAACTACTTCCCTGGCTAATACTACGAAAGGCATTGAATTATATCCGACCGGTGCCAGTGCAGGTTTCTTCACAGAAGAAAATCCTGCATTTGCTTTCGGCGATACAAATGGAGGGATTGATTTTCAATTATAGCCCCAAACCGGTCTGCCAGTGTGTCCATCTAGGACCTATCCCTGGGGAGATTTGGTCTGAACGAATTGTTCGAAGGATGATTTGATATACTTTTAGGGTCACTTTCACAAAATATTTAACCGAAAAAATTCTGGTTAACTTCTCTAATGAGCTAAAAGCTTGACCACCTAGACTGAGCCTATGAATTCAGGTATAGGGTACCAGGTTACCAGACACCAGCCTCAAATAACATCAACGAATAGATAATTATTTTTTCCAATTATTCCTGGAACCCAAATTTTCTCTCACTAGGATGAGAATCGAGATGAGAATTGTATAGGTATAAAACAATTTCTACGTGTGCATAATATAATCGTGCGAACTAACTTCGTAACCTTTTCTTTCATAGTATAAGCGCGGGTTGCAACACGTCAGGTTAACTGTGGTTCGAGTGAACAGAGGTCAGTTGCTAAGCATCAGCCAATAGAATTGTTTGTTGCTTGACAACTAAACTCGGTTCTCTTGAACCACAGTTAACCTGTCGTTTTACAACCCGCCCTATAAGAGGGGAGTTGAAATAATAATTACTCGAGATGCTTTGGCAGAAAGTTTGCTGCGGATGATTGAAAAGAACACCATGAAGATAGATGTTGGGAAGGAAGTGTTTACTCAGTTGACGGAACATAACTTACCATGTAGACGAATTATTGACATAGAGTTTATTTCATATAATCCACTTTATATCCAACAGTTTGAGTTTTAGTTGGGAAACAATGATTTTCCGATATATTTTTCATGTGTTTCAATGAAGAATTTGGTTGTTATTTACACTCCTCAATCGTCCTTCGTTCACCCGTACCAGTTTCAATATTATATTGATAACCTGAAATTCGAAGTTTTCAAATCGTATGCACCAACGAAGATCGATCAATGAATGTGTCTCGATTCATTATCATAGTTGAAGCTTTGATGATCTGAAACAATTGTTTTTTCAAAATTGAAAAGCTCAGTCGGTTTTTGGTCGAGTGAGCAAAGACCTTGCTTGTATTCGATTCTCTCCTTACTATCCTTTTGCGCCCGGTCACGGTTTGAATTTTTCTGGCTGGCTCTGTGAGATAGGGAAATATAGGCTGTCTTGATAACGATTGTTTATCGGATGCATCACTCAGGGTTTTCTGGGTTTCCCTACAGTTGAATTAGCAAATTCACTTCCTAAGAATCAGCAAGTTGCTCCAAAGCGTTACGGCATTCAAGATCATTATCTTACGACTGAGCTAACGATAGTAAAATATATTTATTATTGTTATTGTTATTATAGCAATCAGTTTCCGTCCCCTCCTTATCTATTGCTATACTACTATTATAAAGAGGTAAAGTATCTAACTTTGTGAGTTTGTTTGTTTTGGTATAGCTAGATTTGTAGAGGAAACGATATAGGCTATATTTTATCATGATAGAATAAAAAATGCATAGAGAAATAATGGTATTTGTGAATCGAGTCGGTCGGAGAAGAGCGGGTGAGATGTGATGCGTTACCGGAGTTCGCTGACTAAACGGTTCGGTTCGACTGAAGGGAGTCGCGAGCAACAGCTAGTACTGTATTACCTTATTATATTACTTTCACACTGCATAAATTTTTTCTTGGAAATGAGTTATTTGATAAAAAACAATATTTAACAATAAATCTGGGATATGTGAGTCAATTGAACAACCACCTACGAAAACAATATTTTATAACACAGCTATCTTTGCCGATAATTTATTGAGTGCATGAAGCTGTTGAACTGTAATTTCTCGTTCATTTTCCTAATCTAATCAATGTGCTGCACGGCCTCGCAAGGTGATGGAAAATACTAGAAACACCTTCATGAACGATGATATCATCCATATATTCAATATCTCCAGAAAAGTTGGGATACTCGTTTCAATTAGGTGAAGGCAAAAATTGCGTGAAACGAAATATTACTAACTGAATATCTCAAGAGTTTGTTTCCAGCGTCATCAGAAACAATCCATCTTGACCCACCTCAACTTCAATCGAGAAATCAATGAGAATTCTGCATTTGGTAAGCAGATGCTCTTCCAAACTAGGAACAAATATCTATATACAAAACAGTTTGGAGTAGCTAATGTTCTAAAATGGGGATTCAATACATCACGGAAATCTATCATGTCTTTCATTGAGGGAAGTGGAAATTGGAGAAGAATGACTTCTACCAGATTTATGTTATTTGTCATATCATTTACTTGTCAATCACATGAATATGATGAATCATCGCTTGAGGTAGTTTTCAGGGAAAGATTCGCAGCTGTATCTCATGAATGAGCAGCTTTTCATAATGTTTTATCAGTTCAATGTATGAAATAATATAATACTATGTGAAAGCATTTTTCTATGCAGAAATTCGATCAGTAATCGTTGACTATTTAAATCGATTATGCTCTTTTGACAGAAATTGTTCCCAATTGTATATCAAGAAAATAATAGTTAACCCCGAAACAGCACCCCAAGCATTTTCAGTGAATGGTTGAGTTTCTTCTGAAATTCACAAATACTTTCGAGTACCTTATTGTTCGGAAATTACAGAAGTCCATTATGAAAGCCAAATAAGGGTGAACTTTCAATTGAAACTCTGGTGGTTCTGCGGGTAAAAGTTTTTTTTTTTTTTCAACTTGGAAGATTTGAATAGAAAGAGCAGAAAAAAAATCGGAGGCGAGCCGTCCGATCAACAAACCTGTAGTGGAAACCGCGCATAGTTAATTGTGAGGTTTGTCATAGGTCAATCAGAAAAACAATACAAAGTTGAACTCCAAAGAAATATCTCCAATCTCTACTTGGCAACTGACCACGCAACTGTGGCTGAATCGAGGGCTGAATGCGCCGTACGGAAGCAAATGCCAAGAAATAATAGGGAGAGACCACGCAACTGACATCTACAATGGTTGTACGCTAACATACTATCTGAAGGCCTGAGTACATAACATAATATCAATGAAATTTTTTGTTCTTTCAGAGTTGCTAGTGAGAAAATGTACAAACTGTGTAAATGTAGGATGGTGAGCATCTCAAAAAGTTCTCAAAATAAACCAAGAAAAATAAGGCTTTATATTCGAAATAGTCTGAAATTCACTCAATATATTTTATTGTATGGAATTCAAGGAAGGTGTTTTTTTCCCTAGCACCATATTCAGTGATATTTTGACTCCACTGTTTTCACATTGTGCATAATTTCACTGAGGGTTACCCTTCTCATCTCATATGAAGTGAGATGATAAATTGCTGAACATGGATCTTATCCCTGATGGAATCATGGGACAATCACCTATAACTTACACTGCGATTTCATCGTTCAGTTCACAGTTTCTGTAGAAAGCTGAACCAGTTTTCACAATTCAGAAGGTGTGACAATATCCTGTCAGTAGACTCGTAGGCAACCGAAGAGTCGTTCTTGACATGATATTGATTCTTAGCCGTTTTTACACTGGGGTTTCCTCGGGGTAACATAGCGAATACCTCTCCTGACGAATTGTATTCAGTTGTTACAACTGGAGAAACGATCATGTAATGATCGTTATTTATATACAATTATCAACCGGGATACGAATCAAGCCGAAGGTGGATTCCGTATGATTTATGTGAGAGTATTAATAACCATTACAAGAGAGTTGCATACGCTATTTATTATACACCTGATGAAAGATGAAGAATAACAAATATCATATTTATATTTGGGTCCCACTGATCTAGAAGTGAAGGGAATATTAAAATTCATTCCATTTTTGCTAGTGTCAATAGAGTTCAATATTATATTGGAAAAGCTTCTTTTATTCTGAACCGAATTTTCAATGTAGCCATCCGCCACTGAACTGGATTTCCAATTGATTAAAAAACTGTTATCGTAATGATACACACAGTAAGATCATAATGATACAGATTTTTCATTACGATACAAATTTTCAATCCGTTACATAACGGACCTCATTATGAAACAGATTATTTGCATAGAAGTGTATTATTATAGTACGGGTGTAGAAAAACACCTATCCAACTTGTAAATGTCAAAATTTAACATTTACAAAAAACGGACCTAGAAAAGACTATTTGTGAAAGAGTTTTGAAATTGGAAAAGCGGATTCGGCTCGGGATTTGGTTTTCGAAACGTCAACATATATTGATAGGCAAATTTGAGATGTACGGGAAGTTGCTGACTACTTCATTCAGGAGGAGCTGTTTTTTTATCAATGCAGCAACTTGTATAGAAACCAATATCAATTTATATTTTCCAGACTGTGAAACCAATAAAAAAAAAACTTCTTAAATTATAAAAATAATATCAATACTTCTTCATTCATTGCATACTGTTGTGAGATGAAAAGGCGAAGTGTCGCTAATGGGTGTTATTCTCATACTTTTACTCCAAAGACGTTAAGACCTTCAGATCTGCGAGAGAGTGGCGAAAAGAGGTAAAACTTTCGCAATGCATCCATTTTTTTTTGAAATAGCTAGAAAATGTAATGTAAGGAGAAGACGGTGGAGATTTATCTGGTTCACATTGTTGGTTGTGTATGTATTTCAAGAAATTCAGGAGAAGTGCATCGAACATGCAATTCTTGAATGAAAAAACAAAGCATTGTCATTTCGAACCGTCATGACGAGACATTATGATGCTTTATTTTCTGTTATTCTTGACACAACAGATCTTGTTCCCAGGAACGTCAATTCGAGGAGGATGATTAGTTTTCAGCAATTTCGATATATGAGGATACCACTTACAAAACTTCTACTTTCCTGACTACGACTGAAGAAAATCACTGAACGTAAGTGAAAATTTTAAATGAAGACACGATTCAGTCATATTTTTGTATTCTGGTAAACGTTTAATATTGGATTCGAAAAATAAAAAAGAATCTTGAACTGCTTTCAATATACTTATGCCATGGAAAAATCTTCAAGCATTCGTTTAAGAAAAGTAGGTAGATGTTTCATCAATAAAAGCCTCAAAAGCATACAACAACTTTGAGGAATATCGCAATGAAACTTTGCTGTTATTAAGATTTACCAATTTATGTTTATATTGACACATATAGCTTCAATCTCATTTTCAACTGTAGTATATCCGTATTTTATTTCCATGGCATGTGAACTCATTTTCAAAATGGGTCTATTTGTGATTTTGCCTTTTTGGGGATTGAATGAACGAATTCTTCAACAAACTCTTAAGTCTATATACTGAATTTTGTTTATATTGTTATATTTCATTTACTCGACATGTGAACTCTTTTGGTTCAAATTGTGTTTCAGGGTATCTGTCCTTTTACATTTTCTTTAACATTCTTTCAAGTACTATACACATATTTTTCAACTAGCCTTGTCAATGAGGAAATTTTTTTTTTTGAAAAATGAACTACCTATATTTTTCTCTCTCAATACACTTACGGATATGGAAACGTATTGTTACAGTCATCATCAGAAGCCATATCGAACTTAATCCCTCCACACCACTCGTCTTAACTGTTATCACTACTTTATTATTGACATATCAGTTCAATTGCCACCACACAAAATTGTTTACGAGTCCAATTGAGAAATCTTTGTTTGGAGAGCAAACAGAACCAAATTGTGTATTCAAAGATTTTTGAAATCTGAGCTCGAAGTACTAGGAATATCGAGAGGGGAAGATCCTCACATCCTGCAGGATCCAAAGGACATCGGTTGCGCGCACCGGACACTGAATATATTCCGCACTCAAGTAGTGTCTCAGTAGGCTAGGCGCAGAAAAATACACGCGACCGTCACTTGTTGCGATGCCGTCGCAAGCAGGTAAAACAGGTGAGCGCGTGTGTTCGCTATCGTGCTAACGGAGATACTGATGTTCGATTCGGATAGTAGGCTGTGTACCCGCCATGACTTGACGGTAAGGGTCCCGGACTTACCTGTAAGGTGCGATTGTCGGCTCAGTATGATTATTTGGACGTGTGTATGGATTTTGGGAGATATTGTTGTTCTGTCACGATGGTATTATTTTAATAGGATCTTATTGGTCACAGGGCAATTTGATTTTATTATGTGGTGCTGTCATGTTTTCAACTCATGAAAGTCTACTGAGCTCGAAAATAACTGACTTCCATCTGTTCTGCAGGTTCAGAAAAATCCCGTTTAGAAAAATGAGTGTGTTATCCTGAAGTAAGAGGAAGAGATTAATTGAGATGAAGATGAGAATTAACGAGGTTCATCAGCGTATTTAACCGAATTTTAGCGTCATATGCCTCTTACATATCTTAATTCTTTGTTAAATGAATCTTCTATCTGCCTCTGTAGACTATGGTCTTATTCTGTATATCACATATTCATGCAATTGATTGAATATTGATTGTTGAGAACGACACTTTTGTCAGAATATTTTCACCCCGGAATTACTGGTATATGTTTCAATTCCTAACATAATAATTATACCCGAGGATATCTTTGCCTATTTCTTCATTACCAGACTAATAATATTTTTTCGTTTTTTCTAATAATCTTTCCTCAAGCAGAATTTGTGAGGCATATGAAAATCGTTCCAGTCGGCTAACATACGATCCTGCCTACACTTTTAACTGTCATACCGAATTATCATTTTTTTGCCCCCTGACAGATTCTCCTTCCGCATATAACAATGCTTTGACAACTTTATCTGTTCCGTAGTTTCCTGGGTTTGTACCCTACCACAATCTGAAAAAATTAGAAATAATATTGGAATCTATACAAGTGTAGAAGGGCAGATTTTCAATCTACCCCAAAAAGTTGCTGCGTCTATTGAAAAACAGTTCTTTCTGGATAGAATAAGTCCAATTAGTCAGCAACTTCTCGTATAATTCGAATTCTGCCTATCAAAATAATAATAAGAAACGTGAAAATAATTATCGTTAACATTTTTGAAACTGAATCCGCTTCCGTTATCAAAACTTATAAGCAAATTCCGGTTCAAATACAAATATCTATTGTCGGCAATCTTCGTAATTGACATTTGTCGAATATTTGAAATCTGACATAACATTTTGTCCTTCTTCACCAGACAGTTCCTGTCATTGCTCTCTTTCGTCATAATTTCAATGTCGTTCCATTCCACTTTGTGATCTCCATCGGCAGTAAAAATGTTTTCTGATACGTTAGAACCACCTATCTGTCTGTTTCTGATGTACATCTTGGGTTCACTCTTTTGCTTTTCCAGTGGTCGAGACGTTTCACCGATATATTTTTGACTGCACGAACAAGGAATTTGATAAATACAATTTTTTGTGTTTTCTGTTGTGTTATTTGGTTTGGTACGTGTCAGTATTGACCTTAAAGTATTTGTTGTTTTGAATGATGTTTCAACATTATACCAGTGGCCGATCCGTTTTATCTTTTCAGACAAACAAGAGATATAAGGTATAATGTTTGATACAGGTTGTATATATTGTGTAGGTTGTATGTCTTCTTTGTGGACTGGGTTCGTGTTTTCAATTTCTGTGAAAGTTTTTTCCATGCATTTTTATGGATATCCAGTTTCTTTCAATAGTGATTTTATGGATTTTATTTCTTCATTGATATTTTCTTGTGAGTTACATACAATTTTTGTTCTATCATAAACGCATTTTACTATACCTTTCTTGACACTTGTGTGGTGGTTTGAGGTGTAATGAATACATCTGTTGGTACGTTTTTCTTTCGATATACACTTGTGGCTACATAGCGTGTCGATTTCTTTATTATTACATCTAGAATTGAAAGTTCATTGTTATTTTCTGTTCTAATGTCAATTTTTTTGTTATTTCTTGTTTGTTTATATGTCCCAAAAATGTGGCAAGTTCATTTTGACCATGACTCCATATAGCAAAAACATCATCAACATATCTCCTCCATACCTTTGGACCATTTGGATAACTTTCTATGAAAGAATCCCCGAAATACTCCATACAAATATTACTAAGAACTATAGAAAGTGGTGAACCCATAGCCATACCAAATTCTTGTTGATAAAAATCATTTTCGAATTGAAAATTCGTTTTTCCTGTACAAAATTTTAGGATACAGCAGGCGGTGTTTGATCTATGTGAGAGTATTCCAATATTTTGATGAGGACACTCAATTTTCACACCCATTCATCAAATTTGGAATTGAAACATGAAACGACTAGACTCAAATTGCAACAAAATAATGTCCAAATAATAAGGAATCTCTGTCTCCAGCGGAGATTTGACTATAACACATGTGGATAAGATTAAGATAATGTTCCGGCCAGAACTAGTCAGAAGTTTTTGGAATAGTTACATTATTGATAGATCCAAATTTCAATCTGTATCCATGGGTACGAATTCAAATCGATTGGGTGTGGTACCACCGGGGAGCATACTGAGATCTCTATTAAAATAACCCAAAGCACGAATTCCCAAGCTTGACATTTTTTTCAAGAGAAATGTAGAACGAACCATAATTGCACAAATTCTCTGAAGATATTGTTGCTTTAAGAACCAATCATTATATCAGAGATACTTTTAATTTCATTGCCAATGTTTCGGAATAAGGAGCTGGAAACATTAGATTTTCCGTGTTGAAAAGACTCAAAGACAATGTGAGAGCACAGACATATTTGTATACGCAGAACAGGTGAATTAATCACATAAAAGCAAGTAATTTCTTCTCATTCGACTTCGAACTCAGATAATTCCATCTTCAGGGTTTGAGTAATAACAGATTTTGAGTCGTGAAATGGATTACAAACATGAACGAACTAACAGACACAAATGAATTCTCAGGACAGATGTAAGAATCATGAGAGGAGCATCGACAGGTAACTGATGAATAAAAAAATCTGAGTGAGAATTTACTGGCACCTGTCTGATATTTTTTTTTCATTCAGTACCTGTTAATACTTGTCCTGCGTATCCTATACATGTTTGTTCATTCGTGAATGTTTTTGAATTATTTCCGTACAGATGAGTTGTTTCCTGGGGGCTCTGGGGATGAACTTATTGAAGTCCAAAGCGTTTGCAATCAAGTGAATATATTTTCTATGGAAGTATTGGTTTTCATCAGGAATATTACCTTTCGGAAAATCTATGAATATTTTTAATCACTGTCCAATGGTAGTATTTTTTATATTTTCGTTAGTGAAATTAAAGGTGTATTTTGATGAGGAAAAAGTCCTGCCCGATATCTCAATTTCAGGCTCGACATATATTCCGAAGGTTGACGGCAACAACCTTGCAATAAATGATTAAGAAACGCCACCTTACGAATGTTCTATCGACCCCTTAGGTCATTTTTAGGGCAGTTGTCACCCATCCCCCTTGTGCAGTCACCCCCTTTGAAAGTATTTTGCCCCTCAACCTGAAAACAGCTTCGCGCAACGTACATGGCTCGTTTTCCATCAGGCGGATTGGGCGGAAAACGAAGCTCCGATAGTGTAAGATAGGAAGTTAACTAGCGCAGTCTTCCAATCGCTGCAAAGTAGTACATTTCTACCACTGGCTGCAAGTGCACTACTGAGTGTCGCGGCTATTGTAGATGAATATTAAAGGCTATTGATTTTGGGAAGAGGTACGAATGTAATTGTCCAGATAATTCAAATACTTATAAACCTTATGTTTTTTTTCTCCTCCGAATTTCAAATATAAATATAAGAGATATGTCAGAATATTCAAGAAAGAAGCAGAATATGATTTGAGTAACTAGCTGTGGTGCGTGATTTAGATGAAAATGTGATAATTATGAATTATTATTATGAACTCATGTGATAGCAGTAATGATAACAAAACATCATGATGAGAGAGAAAGTGAGGGGGTGAGAGGGAGAGAACGCACCTATTTCTACCAAATAATCTGGCCACTGGAGCACAATGAAAAGCGGGTTGAAATAATATGTAGCAAATTGAAACGAACTGTAGCTTAGACATTTCAGGGCCTTTCCAATGAAACCAAAAAAAATGTGGTAACAACTTTTATTTTTCGGTTTCTAGTCAAAATTATTGAACAGGTCAGAAATCCAACACATTCCTCATACCAATGGAGATCACAGTAGAATAGAATGACATTCGAATTATGGCGAGAGAGAGCAATGGCAGGAAACGAAAATAAAAGGAATCTGCTTTGGTCATGCTGTCTGGGAATACTTACTTGCATTTCATTCGATATATACCGAACCTAGTTACTTCTGTTGAATGAAATAATGTTATGTCAATTCGAATATCTTTCATAGATTCTCCAAAAACCTTTGTGAAACAAGTATTTGTGATAAGTTTTGGAAACGAAAACAGATTTGTTTACCGAAACGTCAACAGAGCCAAGTATTTTCAGCTACCTATTTTAGTTCTTACAATTTCATGAAAGGCAAATATTCATTAAACAGAAGTTTGCTGACTATAACGAACGTGAATTTAAAAGAAACCGTTTTGAATTAACGCAGACATTTTTTGAGGTAGATTAGAAATCTGCCTTTTTACACTCTCATACATTTCCAATAAATCCTTAATCTTTCCAGATTGTGGCAGATCTACTCCTCGAAGAAGATGCTTCTGGGAGATTCAAGTTAAAGGATGCCATGAAAAAGGAGAAGCCTGATTGATAAAGACTATTGTGAAGGAAAGTGGAGTCTTGTGATACATCATTTTGAAGCTCCTGACAAATAATTTACAACCCCCCGAATCTGTTTCAATAAACGACAACAGAGGTCACCTATACATTGTGTGATACATGTTGGTGGCAATGGTGATGATGAGTGCTGGTTGCCTCATATTCCTAAGGTCCATTGGTTTGAGAATACGTAACAAAACAGATGATGTGACCACTCTTACCACAAGTGGGAAAGTAAAAGTTTTCAAAAGACATTAATCGATGGTCCGTTGATAAGTCTACAAGGGCATACATACAAATCCGCCGGGCTTCTTCACTCTCCCCATGCTCTTGTGAGTCGGGATTCAATATCTTCAGCTGGTTTTCATAAATAATATTTGATGATGGGTAAGTGTATATGTCGGAGAGAAATTGTTTCAAGTCGGCTTTAATTATAGGCTTCAATTATATCTTTATCTTCTTCACTCTCCTCATATTCTTGTGAGTAGGGATTCAATTTTCTCAGCTGGTATTCATCAATAAAATTTGATGGTAGGTAAGTACGATCTCTAGAATCGAGTCTCAGGTACAATACTCTGAAACGCACTGCACTTTGTTTATAATGATTTTACGCTGTCACAAAAAACTCCAGCGCATTTCGGAGCAAAGGTCGAAAGAAGGGTTATGCAGGCTGTTTCGAAATTAAGTATGAAGATTTCAGGGGCGTATGAAGATATGTTTATATGAAATAGCTCTTACGGATCAGTCATGATTCAGAGAAGTTTGTAACTTCCCAAGTAGCAAGAGAATCTTTGAAACGTCAATAAATAATATGTTTGGAATATTCATCCACTGATAACTCATTGATAACTCATTAATAGAAGTATCAAAACTTTATTGAATATATTTTAAAGCTTCCTTCCTGAATATCGTTGGAAAATATTTTGAATCTGTTTCTGATAAACTTCGATTCTACTTTGAAATTATTATAAATATTGCTATTTGAATCTATATTGAAAAAATTTTGACCTTTCTTCGAATCAGTTTTTGAAATTTACCATTTAACAATATAAGTAATTTGAAAATATTTTAAAACTTCATCTCATCAATTTTGAATCTCCATTGCATATATTTATATTTGAAATATTTTGGATATGTTTCTACTCTTAGTTGAATGAGTTTTGAATCTTCATTGGATATTTATCATTTATTAAAAATATTTCAAATTTTTCAATTGATTTTTTTGTAGGTGTTTTATTGAATCAAAATTATTTAAAAGTATATTCAGAAATATTGATTTACGGAATGTGTTTTTGAATCTGCATTGAATATTTTGTCGTAAATATTCGTCGAAAATACCCGTTGGGGTGGATTGCGAAGCGAGAGCCCGACGCGCGGAGCGAGAGCCCGACGCGCGGAGCGAGAGCCTGACGCGCGGATCGCGTGCCTACATACTGCGATACTCGAGCGGAGTTCACATCACACGTAACTTGTGTATACTCATTAAACCATTTCATATTGTGAGGAGAACAAAACTGTCATTTCACTCCAGGGATCAGTTGAGTTGGAAAATCAGTCCTCAATATTTTTATTAACGGAAAGCGGGTACGCTGAATGGAAAATTAATATTTTTTTTTGAAAATATAAAACATACTCGAAAAATTCAGTTCGAATAAATTTATAGCGCACTGTTCACTCATTCAAAGACCAAAAGTGGTTACTCTGAATGCAAAACGAAGATGTAAAATATATTGAAAACATTTTATATCGAATGTCTTCTGAAAATACTCTTGCTACAAGAGTTCTGCAGTGTTAACACTACACCATGAATATGCAAATTCACCATCATCTGTAGTGTTGAGTGTGTTCCAGATTTCATTTCATATCAGTCAAAAATATCGCATTCTGTGTTCTACTATGGCCAGGGAACTGGTAAGGAAATCCGCTTAAGAAACTGTGCCGACTATTACTTTATTTCGATTGTTTTCGAATTCACACGACTATTTCACATTGTTTAAAACTTGTTCACAATGCGAAACAAATTTAATATGTAACCCAATTTTGTTTTCTGGCGAATTCAAATATTCTTTTTTAGCATACTTTTACAGAGTGAACATAATTTTCCTTTGAACTTCTTATGGCTATGAGTGAAAAAATTTGTCAATTTTCATCGAACCGCACCTGTTTCATTTGTTCAGAATGTGAAAAAATCAATGAAAATCCGATATTATGAGTTCTGATGATGATTTTCTGTATGTGGGTTAACGGCTTTCGTAGGGAAGAGACATGAATGCTTTTAACTAGCAATAAAAATCCAGCAAGTGATTATACATATGAATTGTGTATCGGAACCTCATTCCTCATTCATAATATTCACACTCTTTGCTCTTTCGATCCTGATTTTACGAGACAATATGGGGGCTCTGAAAATCAAATCTACGTATAGATTATTATTGTCCGTGAAGGCAAGAGTTCCCTTTCAGCAGCTTATCCAATCCAACTCGGCAGTGGAATTCATCCTCCTTCCACAAGCAAAGTGAAACTACTGGTATCTTTCAAACTGACGCTTGTCCCGTATTGCGCAATACGTCATAACTGCCGCCCCCGAGATGGATAGGAAAAGCTGTTCTTCAATAATGTTTGCTTGAATGTGGTTGACGATGTTCCTTGCTGAATGGTAATGGTTCGGACTCCCATTTCCTATATCATTAACTCTTATTGAAATCTGTTGCTAAGTGAGAACGACAGGATGAAAATACAAATCAAGTAAAGAAATCATATCCCAAACGAGAAGATGAGATGGATTTTTTGTCAATGATGAAATTAGGAATTGATTGATCAAAGAACATCATGTTTTCACAAAAAATCGAGATATCGAGTATGAAATATTATTAAAAAAATTTGAATAAAATAATAAATGAAATAATATTGTTGCAAGAATCTTAAAGGAAGGCGATATCAGTGTCATTCAAAACTATCAAGAAATACCCATACTTTGTAACTCCTCCAAGTTGTTCGAGATGATTCTGTACGGTTTCATTTATAGATCTACATAAAGTTTTATAACTGATGTTATAAAACATGTTTCTGTCGATAGAAAGTCGATAGGAAGTTTGTATAACAAACCTGTCTTGTGTATCTCAATATACATGTAAAATTCTTGACGAAAGAGGACAGGTTGACGTTGTATATATGGATGTGCAGAAAGCTTTCGATCGAATAGACCTACATATTCTACTGAAGAAGTTGACAGAAATAGATTTTTCTGATTGCTAAGTGAAATTATTCAAGTCATATTTGTTTGACCGCAGATGTAGATTATGAAGGGTACAATCCTGCTATCATCAGACCAACGTCTGGAGTCCCCCAGGGATCAAATGGAAATGAACTGCCCAGAGTTTCTTTATGCGAATTATCTGAGAATTTTTCAAAAAAATAGCGGATCTACAGGATTGTGAAAACATTCAAGCAAACATCAATAAAATATCTGAGTGGTGTGACAAAAACAATCTGAGATTGAACGTAGGATAATGTTGCATATTGACATTCAGCATCAAAAAAAGCAATATCATATTCAATTATAACATTAATTCAACCATATTACAGAAATGTCAGCAAATGAGAGATCTTGGTATTGTGTTTGATGAAAAATTCATTTTTGCTGAGCATGTTGAAAAAACTGTATCGTCCGCTAATAAAATGCTTGGGTTCATAATGAAGAATAGCAGAGATCTGAAGAATATTGACGTCATCAAATTACTCTCTTTCTCCTACGTCCGTTCCAAGTTGGAATATGGAATACTTACCTGGTATCCAATATTTGCCACTCACTCAGCCTCTGTTGAGCGTGTTCAGAGTTTCTTGAATTCATTCATTTCAGACTTAGAGGGGCGTACCCCCAAAGAGGAATCGCTTGCTATGAATTGCTGAGCGAATCAAACTCAATCAGTCTGAATGCCAGAAGAGTAATCCTTACAGTAACTTTCCTATACAATCTGCTACATGATAACATCAACTGTCCTTACCTTATTTCAAAAATTCTTTTTAATGTTCCATCTTAAATAAGCAACATTTTATTCATTATTTGCCAGAACCAGCATTTTGTTTAGGTCTCCACTAGCAATTTGCTGTAGAAATTACAATACAGTATATATTGTTTGCGACGTCAAATTTTCATCTCTCAATGAAATTCGTCGCTGTATTCTTTCTACTTTTTGATTTTACCGAGAAAGCATTCAGTATTATTTGTTTTGCAATTGTCATGATCGATTCTAAATTTCAGCTATCTCCACGGGCTATATTGTTCCCATCAACATAATTGATTCAACAATTAATTATTTACTATGTTGCTTTTTGGCTACGTAATATTTTTGCTGCTTCAGCAGATGCCTATTGTATGTTTACATAATTGACTTCCACAAAAGTATCTCTGTATATATTTTAACTATATAGTTTAGCTTTTCCTGTGATTGGGTGTTTCACCTGTTGTCGTCTAAACAAATCTAGTCGGGTCCGTATTCCCCACTGCTCCGCCCCAGTGGGCGGACGCGCTAGTATAATCAACCAATGACCACCCCCGCACCGCGGGGTAAGTGGTCACTGGCTCCGAGAATCGTGAGTTCTGAGCAGACGCAACGAACCGAGAATAACGGCCTTCTGCATGCGGCCGGCCAAGATCTCTGCCGCATTACGGCATGCCGGTATGATCTTGAGCTCCGAGAGTAGCGTTGGTCCGGAACCACCGAGAACACCTATAATCAAAACCATCAACTTGACAGAATAGTCCGGGTGGAGTCTGCGGAGTTCGTAAAGTGAATCCTGGTACGTTGTCCGTTTTTCCTTCTCTTTTCGGACGATATTCGTTTCGGCAGGGGCCGAAAACTCAATAACGAATATCGTCTCACTTCGGTGGTCGAAGAGGAATATATCAGGCTTATTGGCTTGTATTTCATACGAGTGCCGAAGAAAATAGTACAGCACTCGTAAGGCCGCGTTATGGCGATGGATATAGGCCGAGACCGCATAAACTGCACAAGATGACAGCAAATGCATCAGAGTCTCGGGCGCCTGTCGGCAGGCCCTGCATCTAGTATCAGGGACCTCTATACCCATCACGCGGCTCGGGTAGACTAGGGTGTTGAAGACACCGTCTTGGCACGCCAACTCCGAGGGAGTAGAGTAGAATCTGAATGGCAAGCATGTTGGTGGCAGAAACTTTGTTTTTACCCGACAGCTATGAGGACCAGATCTGCCGTAGTTTTTGCCTATACTTGCCACGGAGAGCGTTTTTTACCAAGAAAACCTCTTGGGTGTGGCTTTGTTCCACACTCAAATAAATATATGTCTCTCCGGCATTCAGATGATGTAGAATGCTTCCGTCTACGAGTTGGGCATCCTCAGCGGAATCCTCGCATCGTCCTCTCTTGAGATGAACCAGTTCACATTTGTCAATCCCGAATTCTGTACCGACAGCATGCGAGAACTCCTGCACCACCCTGAGAGATTGCTGTAGGCCCCTCTTTCCAGAGGCATAGAGCTTGGAGTCATCCATATAAAAAGATGGGTGACCTTATGCCTCCAGTTTCCAAGGGTGCCGCAATTATGTCCCTGGGTTTTCCTGAGCGCAACGGACAATGGCATTAGTGAAATGCAGAAGAGTAGAGGGCTAAGGAAATCCCCCTGAAATACACTCATTTCTATGATGACCTGTCCTATTTGGAGCCTGCTTTCACACGATGTTATGGTGAAGCGGGTCCCCCAGAGCGGCATCAGTTGTTCGATGCATCTCACTATTTGATCGGGTATCGCAAGGCAATCGAGTAAGTACAACAACAACCCATGTGATGTTGTATCGATCCAGACCATAGAAAGATTCCGCTTATACTACATGGAGTCCTGCATGATACATCTGTCGATCAGCAGGTTCTCCTTACAGCCCGCAGAACCCCTCTTCGACCCTTTTTCCTCATATATCCGTTCCAACACCACGTCAACTGCTTAGAGAGTACCCATATACAAGATGCGTGTAAACATCTTGTTACACGTATTCAAGCATGCTATCGGTCTGTAATTCTTAGCATCCGACAAATCTCCGTTCATCGAGATTAGCACGATTCGCCCCTTTAAAAACCATTCTGGAATCAACTGCTCTCCATTTAGCCAAGAACTGAATATTCTGGCCAAATGGTGGTGGGTGCTCGATAACTTTTTCCACCAATAGTTATTGAGGCCATCAGGGCCTGGAGCATCAGAGTTCTTCGAACCCTCAAGAGCTCCCCGAACTTCACCCGTGGTTATCGGTTGACACAGTATTTCGGGCCCAGGCTGTAGAAGCCTTCTAGATAAAGCTTCAAACTGCGTCAGGGCTGGAGTGTCTGGGTTGAGTGGTTGCGGATGCTCGTAGATACCATTCCAGAAGGATTCCACCCGATCAGCGGCTGGCGGATTATCTACAACACTCGGAGGCAATTGGAATAGGCGAGAGGGTTTCTCGCGGAACTGTTTGTTCTCTGAGAAAGCCCTCGCCCGCCTCACTAGTGACTTTTTTGCAGTCACCAGCATTCGTATCATCTCGAGGCAGTGCTGCTTGATGGTGAGCAGCACCCCTCGACTCAATGTGTGATGGGATATCCGCAGTTTTGCAGCGATTTGCCGCACTGCGTGCTTAAATGGTCTCTGAGTCGCTAAGTAGTCCATCACACATTGGATACGAGACGCTTGTTGTCTCGCCGACTTGATCTTAGCCTCCATCTTGTATATGCGCTGTTCATGCTTCGTAGAGGGTTCGAAGGATCTGTCACCTCCCTCTCTCTCAGAAAGAGCCTGAACAGCGTCATACACGGCACAGTTGATCTGGCAGATGTCGACCTCTTCTCTAAGGGCACCACGAACCTCTGCATCCACTCGGGCCAGTTGTTTCAAAACTCAGGAAAGTGGTGGCGCTACTCACCAGAGACTGTTCAGATGTTGTTTAGTCTCCCTTGCCTTAATATTTTTTTATTATCATTATTATCATTATTATTATGGCCTTGGAGAATTGGGCAATCTGTTGCAGCAGTTCCAAAATGGTTTCGAACAGCTTTCCAATAAATTTGTCCTGTTATGATTCCCCAGTTTTGGAGCCAAGTACTTTTTTCGAAAGGAGCGTGCGAGTTCCGTAATTTTCCTTTTGCTAGTAGCGATGGCATCTTGATCGGACGACATTTTGAAGCGGAATGATATGTGATGACGTGTTTTTACATTTTTTTATATATGTCGAAGGCCTTGCGGTAACGTTCCTCGATCAGGTTGAAATCTTTGGCAATCAAAAGAGAGCCAAAGGGAGCGCCCCAACATGCAGGACACATTCGTTCGAATTGGTCAAACGTCATGTCTGGTGAGACGTGTTCAAACACATGTTTCATATTGATTTCGTACTGCTTGAAGAGTACGATCAAATTGCAGTTATCTCGGATGAGTTCTTTGGGCAGTTTTGAGTACATGTTTTTGTGCCGTCCCATAGAGTATTCTCGAATTTGCTGCTGGCCGTCGCAGGCGACGTCGTCAAAAATGAACACAGAGTTCGGTTTCGCCTCGTGTGGACTTGTGATTTATTCGTTATCGTTGAATGGGAAATACTCGACCCCCTTCGTATAAAACAACAGAGATAGCATGATGTTGGTCTTTCCGCATCCGCCCAGCCCACAAATGTTAGCTCGAAAACTGTTTGGTAACAACTTGCTGTGTTTTTTTCGTTTCGATGACACATCGCTGATGACGGAAGCGTGTGTTTTTCTCGGAAGGAAAGGTCTGCTTGATGTATACTGGGTGTCCTATATATATATATATATATATATATATATATATATATATATATATGTATATATATATATAAATATATATATATATATACGTAGAAACTCAATACCGACAAACGAACGGATGAGTTATAATGCATTTGTTGCAAAGGTAGGTATCTATCCGATAAAGTGCGAATTTCAACTTTTTTTTGCGATTTCCTCATCAACAAACTACTCTATCGACATGAAAAGTAAGTCATTCCGAAGGTTTTTCACTTCTCTACAAGGCGATTCTCTGGATAGTTCGATAAAATGCTTTCTTTTTCATAAGCAAGTAAAAATATGTGAAAAAAATTGTGTTTTGGTATTTCAATTGTAACTAATTCAGTATCACGAATCTCACGCATAATTCATATAGGTTTCATATCTATCCTATACTTCTTGAAACACATCAGATTGCTGTTACCAGATACCTATTATTCTCCTCATTTCTCTGGTATAAAACTCTGAAGACAGCCGTCATCCAGATCATCCACATACAGTACAGGTGCGCTAATGGGTTGAGTCCTTCCTTTCGCCTGCCGCTGATTGGCTAATGGCAATAAAACTGCAGGTTCTCTCTCGTATCGAGTGGCAATACTGACAGATACATTGAAGTGAAACGGGAGAAGGAAGCTCTTTCCGTTCTGATAGTTGAAGTTGTCGGGTAAGCTTCTGAGTTCTAAGGAGTTTTGAAATTCAAATTCCTCTACACTGTTATGGCTATTTGTATGGAAAAATCACCAGTTGAAAGCTGTACCGATCATAAGGACTTTATGGAGAGTCACTGTGAAAGTCCTTCTGCTACTCTCTATTTGGAAATATGGTTTTGTCGATCCGTACACTGGTTTCACACTGGGAACGCCATTTCGTATGTAGGTATTCATACCTTCTTTGAAAAGGATAGTGTTATAAATTTCAATCAAAAACACGATAATGGTAACAAGTTATAATAATCAAACAACAAAGTAGCAACACAAACAATTTATGAAAGAAACACTTCGACAGCTGTGCGCGGTACGGTTAGAGCAGCAAGAGAATGAATCAGTTGGCTATCCGTCGGCGGTCGGCAAGTGTTGATTGGCAAAGCCTGATGTTCCGGCTCAGGATACATAATTTCCAACAATAGTGATATTATGGATAATGAGTTTCTCAATCTTGCAGACGATACAAAAATTGTCATCGTCAAAATTTTCAAGAAAAATTTTTTTTGAATGTACGTATACACACGTATACATATATATATATATATATATATATATATATATATATATATATATATATATATATATATATATATATATATGCTAGCTGGAGCTTCCGGTTGATCCGCGTCTGGAATGATTTTCTTGTCTACGTTTCGGCTCCCATTTCGGAGCCTTTTGTAACTTAAAGTTAATAAACTCCGATCCTGAGAATGGAACACATGCTCTGGTTTGGACACGGAATAGTGGAGCTATTGACAGGTGACAAGACGTTGTCAACCATTACTTGGTTCTGTTGTGTGCTGTTTTCCCTGCAGTTCCATGCTCTGTGCTCACACTGGGCCATGTGCTCTGTTCACTCAACAAGTCGCGAGTGTTTAAATGTAAAATGAAAAAAAAAAAATTTCAAATTGTTCTGTTATTAATTTGCACATGTATGAATTCGTGCACTTTAATGTAATATGGATGAATGGTTCCATTTCCTCCTAGTGATATTTTCGGAGACATGTTTTTCCAGTTTTTATGAATGTTTCTGATAAGAAATGTTTTTTCTGTTTGTGATGGACAAGGATTTTTCATCTGCTGTTTTATATCTAATCTCACATTAGTAAGTTCAATTTTAACATGGTTGAGTGCAATATGTAACAATAAACACTGTTTTTCAGATGTCTTGAAAAATAAAATAAAGATTTTCGAAAGCTCGACAATTTGATAAAGAGGTTCACTCTATCAGGCCAAACTCAATTTATGACTGCAACCCCAAGGTTAATTTTCATTGCATGAGGATTTTCCAAATTTAGACGTTTTTTTCAACTAGTCCAGTCAAGAGACTACCCGTCCTATATATATATATATATATATATATATATATATATATATATATATATATATATATATATATATATATATATATATATTTGATCGGCTAGGCTTCCGCGGTCAGAAATGTGCTGGCTGGAACTTCCGGTTGATCCGCGTCTGGAAAGATTTACTTGTCTACGTTTCGACTCCCATTTCGGAGCCATTTTCAAGACTTAGTGACCTTGCGTCTAGGTCTGAGTTGTCTCACTAGCTGGCTATCATCACTGGAGGTGATGATAGCCAGCTAGTGAGACAACTCAGACCTAGACGCAAGGTCACTAAGTCTTGAAAATGGCTCCGAAATGGGAGTCGAAACGTAGACAAGTAAATCTTTCCAGACGCGGATCAACCGGAAGTTCCAGCCAGCATATATATATATATATATATATATATATATATATATATATATAAATTTCCGTATGTAAAAAAAATAGTTTAAAGGAAGGATTTGGTGAACGTTGTGCCAGATATACCATCAAGCGTGTTGTCCTGAAAAGACCCATTATTCCACACCCTGGAAATCTCTACCATGTTGTTGGACGCTACTTTCGTACCACATGAAGTGCTACCATCTTCTCTTACTCATCAACTTCCAGTTGAATAGATAAACAGGCTACCACCAACTCCTTATCGAAGGGACATGTTTCAGGCTTGATTTATTTAATATTCTCATATTACTTATTATTCAATTAACTGATTATATCCCACCTATTATGAGTAGTATGTATCCCACTCATCTCCCACTGATCTGGTATTCAACACTTGGTATTTTCAATAATTTCATTTCATTTATGAATTCAATTAATAATTTCTTATCATTGCCACTGGTCTATTTCTCATACATCATCCAGCTACTGCAGTAATACAGTAAAGTACTCCCCCCTTAACTTTTGAATGGAACAAGCTATCGAGGTCGGGTAAAATTTAGGTAAGAAAGTACTACTTTTACTACGTTTTAGCATGAAAATTATTGTGGTCACGTGGCCTAGTGTCGAGAGGGCACCATCTCCCTGTGTTTGTTAAATTTGAAGGTGGGTCACGTGGCTCCTGGTCACATCGTATGGCGAAACCGCAACAGATCACCCACCGCAAACGAGAATTATCTTCGGTCTAGTTACAGTGGAAGATGCAACCTCGGTATAAATCATAATTTCGATGTTCGACAAATGTCATAATACCACTGACGCAATAATGTGATATACATACCTCCAAGAGCAAATACTCATATTCAACCAAAATCACTTATGTTCATTAGGTGCAATATATGCTACTTGTTTTCATCTGTAAAATAAAGAGATAATGCCCAGCAATACCGTGCGTGAATCCAATTAGGTTCGCCCCTATCTGTCTCTTCTAGCTTCATTGCGAAAATTCAATGATTCGTATGGAATCACGATTTGGATTGATTGTATCGACATTCATTTCGAAAATATTTCCAGTTTCTTTGGGATTTCAAATGGAACACCTAGTATATCCAGGCATTTTTCAATTCTACAGTTCATTTCACGATCAACCTATTTTGATTATGAAATACTGCGATGTTGGCTAAATCTGGTGATCTTGCGGGCCACAACATAGTCATCAGGATTTTCTTGATTTTGCACAAGCTAAGTTGGGTGATCATATCGTCAAAATGTTTGTGAGACAAGAATATTATCGATGAGATGATGAGCCATGATAGTGCCATTCGGCATAAAATAGTTATGCCCCAAATACAAAATCTCTGTAAAATGATTGTCCATGATTGGTGAATGGGGCAAGCAGAGGTACTGATTCAATTTCCATATAGATCATGGAAGAAAAGCAAATATTTTCAAGCAATTACAGCCTTCGAGGTACGTTTTTCCAAAGAAAAATGCTACAGGAACAAATTTCAAGCCAATCAATCCAAATGTGATAACATATGAACCACCAGCATTTTTTTTATTGGTACCAGTAGAGACAAAAAAGTCATAGGAGCGCGCCTAAATCGGTTAACACCTGGTATATTGAATATTTTGTCATCATTATATATTTTTTTTCAGATTGAAGTTGCACTTGCCAATAGAGTTGCATCTTCAGGAGTGTGATTGGCATTCTTTATAAAAATGCATGTTATGTTTTTTTCTGGAATACATTATATGACAGTAACTATATCGTTAATAAAGTATGAAAAAAATGATCTTCAATTCATAGTATCCGAGAGGTTTCAAAATGTATGTTGAAATTTATCAGGAGAGGCTTATCGTCATCTCCTATTTACCCCTCGGAACTCCTATGTTCTTCATCACATAAAGACGCGTCTATGAACTTCTGTTGATGAATTCCTTGCCCAACAAGAAAGAATAACACATGCAGGGCTTTACATTAAGAGAAAGGATTTTTGCCCAGAGATTTCGTATGAAATAATGAGTATCTAATGTTGCGCACATGAATTGGACTAGTCGGCATCAGGAATTACATTTTTTGGTCACCACAAGATTGATCACATTTTGCTCAATTTTGTCTCTTCTGTTCGTATGAACCAGAATCCACTAATGATTGGAGAATATTTACTCCTCACAATTATGCGGCTTCGAATTATTCAAAATGTTTTTTTTTTCATTTTTCCTCTAGTGGCTTTCAAAAAAGAATGACGAAAACACTTTCAAGACAGAAATAAAAATAATTGTAAACAAAAAGCACCAAAATATGAAGAAACATAAAGTTAGCTGTTGAATATTTTTATTACGTTACATTTCAATGTTTTTTTTTAAGTGAATAATAGAATTCGTTCCCAATTTCCAAACACATATTTTTTTCGTCTGAGTTTGAATAAGCTAGATACTGGTATAATGCAAGGTTTAAATTTCGTGAACGTTTATCATTTAGAATCACATAATTTCTAAAATCTGTAAGTATTTACAAAAGAATTACAATATCAACTCTAACATGGATTATTGTCATAAATAACATCGGCTTCGGATTTCGAAACTTTCGAAAGAGGAGTATTTACGTCACTCAATGACCTAGCAGGAATGAGTTTGTTTCACACTTCTCCAACGCAGCAGGACATATATACGTTATTCCCAAATTTCTTGATGATACTTTCTCCAATGAACACTTGTACCGAGGAGCACAAATTGTGCGGAAAGAGGAAGGGCTATTTTTATCTTTTGTCGTGGTTCTCCGAGGCGACATAATGATTCCATATGTCACTTGTTGAAATTGCGATTCCAGTCAACTTTGATGAATCCTTGGACCGATGAAGGTAGTTGACTTGGGCAAATGTGGAAAAACAATTCATTGGCGTACTGCCTGGGTTGTGAAGTCTATTTTGAATGGGGAGTATATTCGGGTTCACTAAATCTGAATGGTTATATTCAGATACATCATTGGCAAATTCCTTTTTCAACAAAATATTATTGAGAACATTGCATAACAAATTTTGGGAAGTGTTGAAAATTTCAACGCAACAAAGTTTCCCAACTTGTTAATCTGTTTTCTTTTCCTGATAAAAAACAGACATTTTTTATTTTGTAGTTTCCTAACTCGATCATTTCTTTTTTATGCGATGAATATCAATATCAGGTTACCAGAGTTGAAATGTCAAATCTGAACGGGTAAAAGTTATTTTTCATTAGCAGAATACTATGCTTCCACTATGATACAGCTGGATGTTATATATGCAGAATTTCTTTCTGAAGGAAACACTGAAGAAATTTGTCAACACTGTGGTGTATATAAATGTTTCGCAATTTCGTACTTGAAATAATTCAACTTTCGATATTCCGTAGTCAATATCTTCAGTTTTACATTTTCTCGTTGCTTGGTTGATGAAGTCATTTGTCCTGTGACTGTCACCATTATTTTTCATCATATTGTACTCCACTCATAGGTGAAATGACTTCATTTGGCGGACTACATCGTTATATTGACAGCAAGAGTAAGCAATGAATACTGCATCTTCAACAATATAGTAAAAATTACGTTTAGGGGACCTAGGCGATTTTAGCTTCCGATCGACCAGCTCCAAACGAAGGCTGACGATCAATTCCCCCCTCCTTCACAACACTACTCATAAAATTTCTCATTTTTTGCTTCTTGAAATGAATACAGATGCCCAATAGAAAGCGTATAAAATGAAATGGCGCATCTCGTTCCGAAAATGGTGGAATCCATCGGCCTGCAGCTAGCTAACATAACCGAAGTGTTCAAGACAGGTCTTTCAGTTCAAGAGTTGGCGACACTCTTTACATTACACTTAACGTAACAACAACCGCCAGGTTTGCCTAAGCCCCTGTCGTCACTCCCTACCCATAACAAAATAATCGAGATGGGTGTTGATTTGCAAGCCTATTGAATAGCGTGTGAATCTGAAAATGATCACGGTTAGTGACTTATTTTCGGTCTTTTATCTACTCATAAAATTTCTCATTTTTTGCTTCATGAAATGAATACAGTTGCCCAATAGAAAGCGTATAAAATGAAATGGCGCATCTCGTTCCGAAAATGGTGGAATCCATCGGTAGTGTCCATTTGGAGCTGGCCTGCAGCTAGCTAACATAACCGAAGTGTTCAAGACAGGTCTTTCATTTCAAGAGTTGGCGAAGACTCTTTACATTACACTTAACGTAACAACAAACGCCAGGTTTGCCTAAGCCTCTGTCGTCACTCCCTACCCATAACAAAATAATTGAGATGGGTGTTGATTTGCAAGCCTATTGAATAGCGTGTGAATCTGAAAATGATCACGGTTAGTGACTTATTTTCGGTCTTTCATCACGGAATCAACTGATTCAGGTAAGATGTAAAATATTCAAATTGAGGAAATAATTTGATTTCGAATAATAATTGAAGATTTGTAATCTCTTGTCATTTGTAAAATTTAAGCAAGGAATTCGAGTGATGAGTTGGACACAATTAGGTCGGAATTGAAGTCACGTTCCGTCCACTAGATGTCCACACATAGCTGATACACCACCTACTTTCACAAAACATCGTCAGGGGAAGCAGCTGTGTATAGTAATTTTCACAATGAATGGTATTGACTGAAGGATTATAATAAAACCAATTAGACCCTTAAGTTGTAAAATCCGAGATGTACATCATAAATGTAAAAGGACCGGATTCAGGTAATTTTGTTTCGCAGAGAGGGATTGTAGAGGATTACAGCTTACACTTCTTGTTCATTTTAGTCTTTGTATTTCATTGGAAGTGTTCACTTGTGTTACGGCGTGCAATAATTTTATAACATTTATTTGTTATTACAGACATTAATAGCAAATATTTTATACCCCAACGTACAGAATAGGCAGTATGTGGCGTCCGTGGAAAAAAAGTAATAGTGCTTCTTCCAGTGGTTCTTTAAAGAAGAATCACTTATCTTGTGACGCGAAAATCATTATAAAAAATGTGTATAGTTCCTTACTTCAGCAAGGATATAACGCGGGTGCTGCAGCAAAAGTAACCAGTAATTTGACGAAGTTGCCTCTTACTTCAGTTAGACGAATTGTTGAAAATTCCATGAAATCAAGAAAAAAGCATAAAGAATCCGGTGTCACAAAAAGTCTAGACGACTGGGAAAAAGATTTGATAAGGCGAAAAATCTGCACTATGTACGATGAGCAGCGGGTCCCTTCAATCAAAAGTCTGAAACAGCGGCTCATCAATGACGAAACTCACATCAACTGTGGCCTCTCTTTGGCGAGCTCTGTCTGCAATGGGCTTCAAATATCGCAAAATTGACAAGGGACAAGAAATAATGGAATCCACACGTTTAATAAACTGGCGTTCTGAATATATAACGTCAATAAGAAAATACCGGTCTGAAAATCGGCCAAAACTCTACCTCGACGAGACGTAGTTTGACACGCATGACACCCCTTCCAAAGGATGGTATGATTCATCTGATAAGTGTAAAACAGAAGCACCATCAAATAAAGGGAAGAGAATCACAATATTACACGCAGGATCAGAAAATGGTTGGATCCCAAACGCTTTGTGGCTTTCTGCCAAAAATATTGAGGACTCTTGTGTTGATTATCACGAAGATACGACAGCAGAGCTTTTTGAAGATTGGTTTGAAAATTGTCTGTTACCCAACATTCCGCCAAACAGCGTTATAGTAATGGACAAAGCAAGCTATCATAGTCGACAATTGCAAAAAATTCCTGGCTCAAAGAATACGAAATTGGAGATTCAAAACTTCATGGCTGCAAATGACATATATTTTGAGGAAAATTATACAAAAAAAGAACTTTTACAAGTGCTGCAGTCATTTTCTTTAAGAAAAACGTATGTTTGTGATACAATTGCAGAAGATTTGGGACATACAGTGTTACGACTACCTCCCTACTACTGCGTGTTCAATCCCATAGAGCTTATGTGGCACCAACTTAAATCGAGCCTGCGCGGAAAAAATACTTCTCCGACTTTGAGTGGTAGTGTGGTAGAATTAATTAGGAACTGTATGAATGACATTCCTACCGAGAGTTGGAAAAGTTCTGTTAGTCATGTTATAAATGTTGAAAACTCGTACCTTTCTGTAAAATCAATTGCGCCAATTATAATTAATTTAGATGAGGATAGCGATAGCGACACTGAACTAAATATAGAATAGAATTGTAACACTTGTATAAATTACTTGTATATCTCCTACATTATGCAAAATTCCAATTTCTTAAGTTCGACCCTGTAGCACATTTGCATCTCTTACCAGATGATTTTCTACACAATGGGATTAAATCGGGTCGTTTATTGCAGTTAATAAGCCAATACCATTTACTGTGAAAAATACTATAATTCTATACGCCTGATACGAATAGTGCATTGTTGAGCCCAGACTTATACAAACGCTTTCAATGGATATCATGTTGGTTAGCCCACAATCCGGCAACGCTGGACTTGCATTTCTTGATGAATAATAGCATACCTAGACTCTCGTGGTGCAGAAATGGAGATGGATAATATATTCCGAAAAAGTTTCTTTTCCGTATGATTTTTTTGTCTAGCCTATATCTGCAAGCAATTCAGATCAGGAAGTGTCCCACATACAGAAGTTTTCACTTGTAGAAACATTCTTGATCCGAATTCATACTTTCCCGCATTCGACTACTCACCTGAAATCAGCTTTTTCGGATAACGGTGTCACGTGCGGAAAAGGTACTGTTTCCGTACTAAGTACTTAGGATAATAACATGATAAGTAATAGTTCGTTATTACATTTAGTTTGTTGAAGCATATATTATTTCTGCACTATCTTAGATGCACAAATTTCGGTATGTTATAAGTTGAAAGTATCAATATAGTTTTGCCGTTTGTCACTAGATATATTTTCAAATGATAGATTGTCAAATTCGAATGATTTGGCAAGGTAGTTCCAAGTAATGGGCGCCTTAACAGGAATCGCGTTATGTAAAGTAATTTGAGGCACTAAGCACGAAACTCCGGATTTGAGTTTGGAATTGCAGATTTAAAAAACCGATGGCACAAAAATAATCGAAGGGTGACTGAGTAGAAATGAATAAATGAAAAATGGCATTTTTATTAAAAACGGAAAATCTAAAATTTGATGAATGATCTGGTGATGAATTTAATGAAAAGTGAATATTTAGAATGTTTACCTCTTTCAATGAATTCCATACAAAAACCCGCAGCAGCACTACGGATTTCCGTTGATCATTTCCATAAATCAGGTAAAAATCATACTAAGTATATTTTCTATGACATCTCAGTAACGATATTCTGAGTGACCATAACATAAGGTGAGATAAAATTTGTGAAATAGATATTAGTTACAAGTTTCATTTCCTCTTTTCCTTCGCAATAGTTTTTCGAAAACTCCCTTTCAGTTTATAGGGTAAGATGTTGTTCAGATTCAACATTATGAAATGGAGATCAAAACTTATTAACAGTGAGGATTTCACAGGATTCTCCAATGTTTTTTATTATGTTGACTGTTCGTGATGATGAATACGTAATATCGACATCGATCATAACTTGCAGCAGACCAGCAGACATTTAAACCAAAGTTGAAAAAGGGTTGGAATATTTCAATACAGAAAAGAATTCTTCAGGTTGAATCAATATTTATTTGAATGGACTTTTCTTCAATCTGAGAACTGCTGACAATAATTGTCCAGTCTACCGTTCAGTAAGTCTACTACTATTAATGCACACGTATAATAGGGAAATAACATGACTTTCAATGGACTGAAAGTACAACATGCGTTAAAAAATATCAAATGAAAAATATTAAAATTATTACTTGAATAGTTTTGTTACATTGGCGGTTTGAAATATGTCCTGAGGTAACCTGAATATATTATTATTATTATTGGTGAGGATGGCTCCAGTAGTATAACAATAATATGTACCATTTTGATTGTGAAACTGGTTCAGTATAGGAATACTCAGAGTCGTCTCCACAGACGTGATGTGTTTCTTATTACATTTCTGGGGTATATTTTGTAATGGGGATATACTTTTCGAAGAAACGAACACAAAGATTAAATCTTTTATTACCAAACTTTTTCAAAAAACAACTAACTCAATATCAATAAATATAACTATGACTTCCAAAAAATCAAGGAAAATATGATGACAAAACACTGTATATCATCTTGAACACTCTCCCTCAGTGATGACATTCAATAGTTTCGTTGACAAATGTAATGATAAAACTGACCTTTACTCAAAGGTTTCGTGAGTGAATCAGCAATATTTTGTTTACTTGAAATATAATCCACTTCCACATCTCATTCAATTATCCTCTCCCGCACGTAATGAAAATGAACATCAATGTGTTTGCTTCGAGGATGCAAACTTTGATTGGAAGAAATGTAAATTGCTGCTTGATTATCACATAATAAAATACTACGAACTCTGCTTTTCAAATCTTTCATAATGTATGACATCCACATCAACTGCCTACAAGCATTGAAAGTGCCATATATTCGGCTTCGGTAGTCGAAACAGCAACACTCCTTTGCTTTTTTGATGTCCATGTAACTGCCGCATCTCCGTAAAAATCAACATATCCACTCTGTGATTTCCTGTCATTTATGGAGTTTGCATATGAAGCATCTGTGTGCATGACGATATATGGATTGTCTGTCCTCTTGTACACTAATTTTTTATTCATAGTTCCTCTCAGATATCTAAAAATTTGCTGAACCATGTTGGAGTGCTCAACTGACGGATCCGAACTGAATTGGGACATAACATTCACTGCATATGCTATATCGGGCCTCGTACTCATCGCAACATATAAAAACGAACCAATCATTGATTGATAAATGGTTTTATCTGTTCGTTTCGCCCCCGTTTTCGTTTTCTGGGGTGTTATTCCACAATCCATTGGAGTAGATTTTGACTGACACTTTGACATTTCAAACTTTTCAAGTATTTTGAATAAATACAATTCTTGGCTCAGAGTAACTTGATTTTCCGACCACATCATTTGGAATGAAAGTAGATATCTTGGAAGACCTAGGGAAGTGACTTCGAAATGTGAATTCAGTGGATTTTCTATTTCACTGATTTTCTCTTCTGTAGTTCCTAGCGCTAGAATATCATCCACATAAACTGCGACTATCTGTTGTCCATCATTTGAAACAAATATACAAGGATCAGCTGCTGATTGATTCAATTTGATTTGTTTCAAAACTGATATCAACTTTTGATTCCATTGCCGAGAAGACTGTTTGAGGCCATAAGTATATGCTTTTTTTTAATAAACATACTCTCCCTGGATCTAAATTCAATCCCAATGGGTACACGTACATTGGAAACACGTTGAGAAGATGATACATAACCAACCGTTGAAAAACAGTAAAAATGTCGCGGGAAGTAACGTTTTCTTGCATCGAGAATTATAGTATTGAGAAACGTGTTCAACGTATTCTTATAATTTATTTCATGCGCGCGAACCATTACAACTTTGCTAATAATATTACTATACGAATTTATATATGTAAAAATAATGATAAATAATATTCACTTCCACCATCATTTATACATTTGATAAACGTTGTCCATCAACGTTATATAATAATATATCTTGACCCAAATACTAATGTTGATTCAGAACATAAATGTATATTATATTACCTCACAAGTTTATTTACTCAATCAATAACATATAAAATTATGTTTATTTCCACCACAAACTATATCTTTAAAGTACGTGGTCTTTCAATAATATATCACGAGTATAATCATACAATAACATTGTTCCATAACGTTGACGGATATTATATCAATATAAAAAATTTATGTCCTTAGTGACATATTCAAAAATAAATGGATGAGGAAATATAACCCCTTCAGTATCAATTTTTTTCCCCCGACCCAGCAACAACTCCTTTGTTTTGGATTAATCAAAAAAAATCTTATCTCTTCTTTCCCAAGATTCTTCTGGTCAAGTCCCCCGTCTCTATCACCTCAGATGCTCTGACAAAATCAAAATGGTGGAGAATCTCCGGAAAAATAGAGATAGGAGGGAGAAAGGAATGGGGATTAAAATGGAATTAAAGAATATTTGAAGTATATGTGGTGGAAATGGGAAAGTATTACTCACCAAATCAAAAATGATTGTACCAATAATATATCAGAAAAGAAGTGGGGAGAACGCAAACGGCAACATGACCCGCCGCCGTTCGCGGGAACCGCTTCGAGCTCGAGCTACGAGAGACATCGAGGAGCGGGAGGAACAGAGTCGGCGCGGAAGCAAGTCGGTCAACGGGAAGGGTGAGACCATGGTGTACACTTACGTATATGTTACCGCTGTATGGAAGAGAGAGGAGAAAGGATATGTAATTTAGATGTGAAGTGGGAGGTGATGAGATTGTGGGAAGGAAAAGTGTAATCAACGTGGTTGATGAAGCAGTGGGGGTGGAAGGTAGGTAAATAATTTGTTTCTATGTGGTTCGGGAGGAAAGAAGGAAGAAAAAAAATGAACAACGAAGATATCAAGAGAGGGGGAGAAGAAGATGGAAGAGTTGTGTGATAAGTGAGGAAATAAGTATCGTCATTCGTCTCCAAGAAAAATAAGGGAATAAAATAATTGATAGGGTCGAGGAAGAAGGGAGTAAAAGGAAAAATGGAGATAATGTTCAAGATTAATGTGTTTCTTACTTAATTGATCAAGTGGGAGGAGGAAGGGTATGAGAGATAAAAGGGGAAGGAGAAAATGACAACATGATTCATGGATGAAGGAGGAGCAATGGGGCCGAGGAAGTAGTAGGGGGTGAAAGAAGGAGAGAAAAGAGGGAGATAATGGGGGTGGGGAAGGGAAAAATAAATTGGGAGGAGAGTGGAGATTATCGAAGAAATGGAGGAAGAAGAAGAAAATGGAGGGGGATAAGGGAGGGGAAATGTAGAGTTTATTATAACAAGCAACAAGAGGAGGAGGAGAAGGGGGAGGAGTAGGGGGAAAAATAAGGTGTATGGGAAGGGTGGGGATATGGTGTATGGAAAAGGGGGGGGGGTGGGAGGGGGGAAGAGAGAAGATGAGGTATAGGTTACTGGAAGGGGAGAGGGAGAGAGAGAAAGATTGGTATGATAAAAAGGCGGATTAATGTGGTGGTGCAAGTATTGGTGGGTGATGGTGGTGAAGAAAAGGGTGGGGTAATGTGGAAGATGATAGGAGGGGAGGCACAATAAGGAAGAACGGAGTGTCCGTACTTGTGAGGAATAAGTATTAGTGTAATAAGTGGTGGTAAAGGGTGGTGGGAGGTGGGGGAAAAAAGGGAGAAGGGAGAAGAAAAATGGGAAAGTTGACGGGGAAGGTGGTGGGGTAGGATTTAACGGGGGAAAAGGGGGGAATAGTTGGGGGATCGGCGGGGGGGGGGTGGGGGGGCGGCTGGGGGGTTGGTGAGTAGTTGGTGGGCGGTGTCGGGAGGGGGGGGGGGTGGTGGGGTGTGGGGGTGGGTTGCGGGGGGGGGGGGATGGGGGGGAGGGGGAGATTGGAGTATGGGGGGAGTATGTCTGGGGAGGGGGGGGAGGGTGTGTTGGTGGTGTGTCGCGGGGGCCTGCGTGGGTCGGTGCGCTCCTTTTCTTGCTTTGTGGTTTTCTTTCGTTCGTTTCTCCGTCTCTTTCTTCCCGCCCACCCCCCGGCGCGCGGGTCGGCGGGGGCCCGGCTGTGTGTTTACTAAATCCCTTATATTTTTTTTTTTCTTCGTTTCTTGTTTTTTTTTTATTGCGTCCCTGCGTGTGTGGGGGGGTGGGGGGGAGAGTGCGCCATGGGAGAAGGGGGGGGCGTATGGAGCAAAATTGCGAAAATCCTCGAGATACTTTGGATTTCTCCGTTTTTTCCTACTCCTCCGGGCGGGGGGATTCTGACTTGAGGCAGGCATGTTTTCTTCTGGAGAGATTTTCCGGTTTCTTTGTATCGGTTGGTTTTTTTCTTCCCTCCCTTGCGACTGGTCTTTTTCTTTCGAATGGATGAGGAAAATCTATTTAATCCTCTGGGTTGGGTGAAAACTTGTTATCTCTTGAAATCATACTTTTCTTTTCGGTCAAGAAACCCTACCATCCCCCCCCCTGGCACCATCTGAAGCTCTTCGATAAAATTTATTTCCTGGATGTCTTTCTTCTTCATTGATATGTATTAATGCCTTCTGACCAAAGCATTTGAAATGGGAAATTTCCTGTGTCTTACCGAAAAACAATTCGTAAGGTTTTTTTTATGGAACGAATGAGGTAGACGATTTTTCACATAAGTTGCGTGAGCAACTGCCTCTGCCCAGAGAGATTGAGGTAGTTGTGAATCGAGTAAACTGGTTCTTGCCATTGTAGTCAGGGTTCTGTTCAAACGCTCAGCCAATCCATTAGTTTCGTGAACTCTGGGAATCGAATTCTCGACTTTGACACCATTTGATCGAAAAAACTCCAGCAATGACTTTGATTTGTATTCGCCTCCGTTATCACTTTTGAAACTTTCGACTTTTTTTTCAGTTTGACGTTCCATCCTGATTATGTAGTCCTTAACAGCTGTTTCCACCTCATTTTTATTCGTAAAAAAGTTACTTCGGTGTATCTAGAAAATGCATCGATGAAGGTGACGTAGTAATAACTTCCTCCAATGGATCTTGTAGGAAAAGGGCCTGCGACGTCAGAATGTACTTTTTCCAGTATATTCGAGCAGCAATTACCTGGTTCTTTGAAAATTTTCCTAGTTGATTTGGACTTTCCACAAGCTTCGCATTCTATCGATGTGTGAACTTTTGGTGAAACATGTGGATCAGCAACAACTCTTGCAACATCTTTGAAAGAGTTCACAGGAGTATGTCCTAAACGTCTGTGCCAAATCGCTGTAGATATATTGCAGAAATCAGAACTGAGTTCTTGAAAGACATGTTCTTTACTGTCAGGAATGATCCAACCAACAGTTTTTTCATTTTTCCATAGGGTGATTTCATTTTGAGATCCTTTCATTGTTATTCCTTCAGCCCTGATTTTTTCCCAGGACATGAGAGAGCATTTCAACTCGGGGCAATAAAGAACGTCATAAAGAGTTATGTTCTTCATTTCTCCTGAAGGTAATAATGCCTTCAACGCCAATGTGCGTAACATTGATTTTTGTATTATTTCCAAGCCGAATGAAACCAGTATGTGGACGAAGACTAGAGAACATATTTTTATAACCAGTCATGTGTGAAGTTGCGCCGGTGTCAAATATCCATTTTGTGTTGGTATATGTAGATATTGTTGCTGGGTACGCAACATTTTCATCGTCAGACACAAACTTGGTTGGCATTTTCCTGTTTCTTCGTCAGTTTCCAACAGTTTTTGATAGAATGTCCTTTGAACCATTTGTTGTTATCTTTACAAAAGGAACATTCTAGTGGTTGCCTTTTTTGCTTTCTTCTATGTTATTTACCAATGAATGCTTCATTTCCTTCCTCTGAAGTTGTAGCAATAGATAGTTCCATCAAACGCGAACAAACATCATCGTATGTGAGATTTTCCTTGGTTTTTAGATTATCAACTATGTTGTCGAGCTCTTCAGGCAATGTGGTTCAAAATAAAGAACCTTTGGCTTTGGTAGAACTAGTGCGGACGTAGTGCATCTTCTAGAGCAGGGGTCACCAAATGGTGGACCTCGGTCCGCATCCGGACCGCCGACCCATTTTGTGCGGACCACGAAAACACAGCAAAAGAAGAAGAAGCAAGAAAAAGAAAATGTGGCTGCCATTGCTTTCTTGACGGATATTTTCAAACATATCAATGACCTGAACCTTAAACTCAAGGCAAGGGAAAGCTTTTGTGGGAGCTCATGTCAGAAGTAAAAATTTTTTAGCGAAAACTCGATCTCTTCATTAACGATCTTGGTAATGAATGCTCACACTTCCCCAATTTGAATAAAATAATCAGCAGGGACGAGATTGACGTCGGCCAAAACAAAATGTTCATTACGGATCTTAAATCGGAATTTGAAAACAGGTTCGCAGATTTTAAGAAAATAGAGAATGTTGTAGAAATCCTTAGCAGCATTTACTCTCTGCATCCTGATGGTGAATGGAGCAACGAAGCTGCAATTGTTTTCGGGAGTGATAAAGCTACGTACTCTGCACATGGAAATGATCGATTTTCAAGAAAACGCAGTTTTATAACACAAACATGCGGAAGTTTCCAGTGAAGAGTTCTGGATAAAATTTGTGTGTGGTAATAAATATCCAGAACTACAAAAATTAGCATTGAAACCACTTTCAGTCCAAACTTCAGACAGATAGTCCGCAAAAAAATGACATTTTTCTCATTGATATGTAAAAATACTTTTGTTATTTCTGTTATTAATTACATTTGTTTAATAAATATTTTTTCTATAAAATGTTGTGAGGACTGCGATGGTCATTTCATTTCTTAAAACAGGCCCCGAGCCAATCTAATTGGTGATCCTTGTTCTAGAGTATCCTCATCACTTTTGATCGCAGTTCTTTCAACAAGTCTTGACCAAAGCTCGTTGTACTTCGATATGTGGTCAGGTATGTCGAATTTTGTGTTACACTTGATTCCAACGAGAGATTTTACGAGGGTGTGCAGTGAATATTTACATTTTTTATCGTAAATATCATTTATGGCTTTCCACATCTGACTTGCATGTGTGTAACAAGTTATTTGATTCACAATATCTGAATCCACGTTGAAGAGAATAAATGCTCGTGCTAATGAATGTCGATATCTCCAATCCTCACATTTTGATACGTACTGCTGTACTTTTGATGAATCTGTTGGTGCTGGATCTGAAGTTGGATCTTTTTCTTCTCCGGTAACTAGCTTATATAAGTTGGTTAAATCCATACAAGCAAATACCATCGTCTTCCAAGAATGAAAGTTAGATTTTCCATGTAACTTTCCGAGTTTTGGAAACTTATCCATATTCAACTTGACTTTGACAACTTTTATGGAAAATATGACGATAACTGTTGATGGTAATTTTGGTCTTGATTTCGCTTCTTCTCAGTGTCGTTCTGGGCCCATAACCTTTTGTAATGGGGATATACTTTTCGAAGAAACGAACACAAAGAATAAATCTTTCATTACCAAACTTTTTCAAAAAACAACTAACTCAATATCAATAAATATAACTATGACTACCAAAACATCAAGGAAAATTTGATGACAAACACTGTATATCATCTTGAACAGTATATACTCCCATCCTCGGTATGATAACATAAAAAAACAGAGGAAGCTGAAGAAAAATGAATCTCAATCAATTAATAACACCACGTCTGTCGAGACGACTCTGAGTATTCCTTACTGGCTATTCCTACTTCACCGAAATTGAAACTAATTGTTCACAGCAAGTATGCAGCTAAATACCTGCCAGAGTGTGCAGCAAAATACAAAAGAAACTTCATAATTCCGAGTCAAATCAGTACGAATTTTCAATTACAGAACAAGAAAATCATTCCAGACGCGGATCAACCGAAAGTTCCAGCTAGCACATTTCTAACCGCGGAAGCCTAGCCGAACAAATAATCTATTTATCAGTTTCCTGATTCATCTTGCTTCATAGCAAATAACAATTTCTCTTTGTATCATTTCAGATACATTTGTGGATTCGATAACACTCTGAGAGTGCTTGTCATTATTTCTGCAAACGCAGTTGTTAGTTGACGTGGCGAACTGTCACCACTGACGGAAAACTATGACAGCATTTCCTTATAGTGTTACACCCTAGGTGGTTCCACTTATGTGTTGCTTGCCGTGAAGGCACGATTCATTTCAAATCCTCTGGATATCTATCACAGTTTGTCTTCGATACGAGGACCATGCCAACCCTCAGCTGATGAAGGCCAAAGCCAGAAATAGCTAGCTATCTTGTGGTGGGCATTTCGAATTGAATGCAAATTGTGATAGACCAGAGAATTTGATAATCTATATATATATATATATATATATATATATATATATATATATATATATATATATATATATATATATATATATATATATATATATATATATATATATATATATATATATAGTCTGAGTCTGAATACGACTACCTTGAAAATCGAATGTACAAGCGCCGACTCATGGGATATTTATAGAATTGGTAAGAAAAATTACTGTGGAGCTCGAACAATAGCCCTGGAAGCAGTTATTTATCAATTGAAACAAGATATGCTTGCTGCAGCAAAGTCGAATCAAGAAACTATGAAACAATTCAACATAATTATAGCACATTACCTTACTACGGAAGACTATAGTGTCAATACATTCTTATGAGCTCCTCTGAAAAAATCGAAAATTCAAGATCGTACCTCGAAAGTTGATATAAGGAAAAAAAATACTCACCATGAACGGAATTGAATATACAGTTGAAAACGCAGAGAAGGAAATATCCCATTCCCTTTCTGTTCGGGCTCTGATTCAGGAACCAAAGAGGAAGATTAAAAGAAAAAATTGGAGTCTTCACCTTCTGTTGATAATGAGCAGCCACGAAAAATTAGTACCCAGTCAATATCACAAAGAACAAAAAATAACTGATTTGATTAAATAACGTTTATCGGAATATTAGGCAAATACATATTTTTTTCTGTTGTTTTTGGTTGTACTTTTCCTCTCTAAATTGTGTTAATTGAAATCATTCGTCTCAAAATATGTATAATTTTAGTGTATGCCAAATAATACTGGGTCGATAACTAACTCTTTTCTTGAATTCAGAAGAGCAGTGTTCCAAAAATTTGATTCTCTCACTGTAACAGAAACATGATTAACCAGAATTATTGTAAATGCAAGTATTAATATGTACCTCCAGTGATCATCAGCTAGTGAAATTTCAATTGAGAAGGATGAAGGATGACGCTTTTTATCAAGACTTAGTCAACATTGATTTCGAATAGATACTTCACACTTATAACATCAATCAAAAAGTTTAAATACTTTGTGATGGTACCTTACAAGTTCTTGATGCACATGCTCCTCCGAAAACAGTGGAAATGACAAAAGAGCATCTGCCTGGTTAACTGATAACCTGAAGCTACTCATGTCATTGCGAGATAGAGCTCTTACGAGATTCAGAAGATCAAAACTACCTCAGCACTATGATTACTATGAGGAACTGGGAAACCTAACAAATAGAACTCTGAAATAAAAACAAAGCTACATGGAATATAAAGTTAGAATAAACAAGAATAACTTATGGAAGGTTGCCCATGACCTGGGTGTACAACAAAAATACCGCAATATGATCCCGGATCATATGAATGATGTCGATAAAATATATGATTTTTTCATTAATGTTTCCAGATCTAGTTGAAATCCTGATAACGATACCTTGGAACACTTCTTACTGAATAATTTTGGGAATGTTTAAGTTTTTCCTTTCAAGACTGCTAATAATGAAGAAATTTACAGATAACTTTCAACGATAAAATTAGTGAAAAGTCGATTTTATCCTGTTGTCCCATCATTAATTCAAGTTCCTCATATAATTTAATGTTTAGAATCCGGTGAATTCCCCATACTATGGTTATAGACCATGACTATATTCCTGGCAGGAAATGATAACTCTTCTGGGAATCGAGAAAACCAGAATTACTTCTCTTCACCCGCAGTCCTATGGAATGATCAAGAGGCATAACAATCCAGATTCCTAGGAGACAAAGGCAACGCCACGGTTATCCTCAACACCTCGGAATGTTGATAAAATAAGAATACTACTCGATTCTCCTGAATATCAACCCACTGAGAAGGACCCAACGAACTATCTTGAGGAGGAAACCAAACCCTCACTAACAACCCCAACCTCCCTGCCGTTAGAAGGAGAGCCCTTATCCGACAGAAAAATTCTTCACGTACCTCTCGTATATACGGTTTTCCGAAAATATACAAACCTAATGATCCTTTCAGTTTCAATGTCAGTGTTTTCGATTCTCCAACAGAAAAACATGCGAAGCACCTTGCAAATACCCTCTCACTCCTCACAGAACAATATTCGTCACATGTTCCCACCACTTTATTGAGATCCACAAAAACCTTCAGTATCCGAGAGGCTGACATCATTGTGAGGTTCGATCTAGTGTCTTTTTTCACGAATATCCTTCTTTCAGAGACATTGAACATTCTCGAAACCGAACACCAAATTCCCAAAGGCACCCTAAACCTCATCAGTAACTGTATGTCTAGTACATACTTCATCTTTCAAGGTACAGTTGTATTCACGGAAAATGGGTACAAGTCTTATGACTAGATTTTGCCATATTTGCGTAAATCAGGCTTTTCTTATCTTAATGTATTAGAATATTTCTACAACGCAAAGTTTTAAACACAACGTAACCAATAACAATAATAAAAACAGAAAATTATGTATAGTGTACCCATTTTCTATGAATACAACTGTACCTTTAATAAATGAGTAGAACGGTCTTCCATGAAATCTTCACTCTCACCAGTCCTGGCAAACTTTCTTTGGATGACTACGAGACTGAGGCCATAGACACGTTCGATCACAGAACCTTTTGCTGGTTGAGATACGTAGATGATGTTTTTATCATATGGCCCCACGGCTCCAAAATTCTCCATAATTTCCTTGGTCTCATCAACGATCTTCATCCGAATATAAAGTCTACGATGAAAATCGATACCAATAATCCCCTTCCATTCTTAGATGCCCTCATCACAAAATCTAATAATTCCTTCACCCACACGGTCATCAGGAAACCAACAAACTCAAACCGATGCCTGAAAGCACACTTCCACCATTACCTAGCACAGACGTATTTCGTTTCGAATCATCTCAGCTACAGATCCATCAACCTCACAGAAATTTATAACAAACTACGAGAAGCTGGCTGAACGCAAATCAGTCATTCATAGAGTTAACGAACTACCCCATCAAGTCCGAGTCCCAGAGATCCAGAAGGCAACAACGTTCTCTTCAAAGCTGCTCTTTCCTACACTGAACGTGTATATATAAGCTAGTTTTTTGCAGCATCGTTGGCCGTCTTTCGCATCCTCTTCCCCATGCCTTTCTATCCTGCCAATCTTCCTCTTCTAATTCTTGGGGAAACCTGTAACCTTTAGATGGTCCGTCCCTAGGTGGCGGATAGGGTGGGCTCGGCAGATATGTCGGGCTGGAGGGAAATAAAATACCTCCCGTGGACCAACAGGTGGGAAAGATAGGGCTCCTCAACTGTAGAGAAAGCAACCTATCTGAAGAAAAAAACCTTGTAAAAAAGAAAAATTGTAAAAAATCCTCGAAACTTGCCGCGGGATCAGAACAGGAAAAATATGAAACGGATCGGCTTACGGAAGAGGATATTGAATATTGGAACCTGGAATGTTTAGGGTATTAGAACAAAAGCAAATCAAGTATTCGACAACCCTGTCCAAATATAAGATGGATATTGTAACACTCACCGAAACCAAACGAAAAGGCACAGAAAATGAGCAAAAAGGGAACTACCTACATTTCTATAGTGTGGTAGAAAAGTGCAAAATAGCCAGGGCAGTAGTCTCAATAGCCATGCATATAAAGTGGAAAAACAACATAAGAAATTGAGAAGAAGTGATAGGCCGAATCATGAAAATGATAATAGAAAAATGGAGCCATGTGTTTGTCATCATTGCGGCTTATGCCCCGACAGACGACGCCTCGACCTGAAAGATTGGATTCTTGGAAGGGTTATCAAATATCGTAATTTGCAAAATTTTCATGATTGTTATATTAATTTGAATGAAATTTCAAATGTTCAAAAAGGTATTTTCATTATGGAAATTTTTCAAATCTTCCAATAAAATGTGATACTCAAAATAGGACGTGAATAGCCAACGAATCTTTGTGTTCCACGTTGAACTAGAAATCGGAACGCACCTTAACAGCTTGACAGGCAAGGTCGTGGAACTTCATCAAATTCCTTGGTTTTGTTTGAAGGACAACAAAAAAAAGGATATTCTTAATGAACACTTTAATCAGGCCAGCCTCAACTCACCTACACTGTAGGTTGAAGGACTAACACCTATCAGGAAAGAACTACTCCCCTGGCTAATATCACGAATGGCATTGGAATACATCCAACAGGTGTTAGCGCAGGATTTTTCACAGAAGAAATTCCTGCATATGCTCTTGGCGATTCAACTGCCAGAATTAATTATTGGGACGGGACACACTTGCAGACCGGTTTCGGGCTATTTGGCCTCTCGTCAGTGCAAGGCAGTGCCACCATCAACATAAGTCGATGACTTCCCATAAATAAAAATCATATTCGAACAGAGTATCTTCCCTAGACCTAAGCCGATACAAACAACAAGCAAAATAGTCGATGCTGCGCCATCTGCCCGTAGAGAACAAATCGTTCATTTAGAATATTTGATTTGAAGCCAGTCTTCAAGTATACCCGTTGAATATTTTTAATAAAAAAATAGTGAATGTTCACCAATTGAACTAAAATTTGCAATAATCAATGAATATATGAGAAATGAAAGTTCTTAAATGAAAGTTATAAAAAATAACTTCCGGATCTTCGATGGAACAACTCAATTACATCTGTAATGTAATTCAGTCGGCTTCACTTCCGACACTTCCGAATGTCACAAAAAACTTGGCAACTTATGAAAGGAAAAAAATTCAGCGCTGAGTAAGGAACTCTTGGAACATTGTATTGACAGGAAAATAAAATGATTGTTCCATTCAAAAACTTCATCATTTGCTCTCGTGAAGAAACGCAACACAATGCGAATAGGCACTATTGGGACACCCTCTATAGTAAATTCGAATACCAGAAAATAACAAAAAGAATTTTTTTGACAGCAAGGTTCACATTCGAATTTGCCTTCACGTAAGACAATTATCCTTCTGTGTATTCTCAAATAGATTTTCACGACTATAACTGAACTTTGATCTAGTTACATTCAGGGCCCGTTTATAAATCCCAAGACAAATGAGTTAACTGATAGACAAGAAGTGAGATGATGCTCTCGACTATCGTTTGGTATTGACAAGGATAGGAATGTCAGTTAATATTTCCTCTTCATCAATAAACGAACCCTCACTGTAATGATTTCTCACAATCTAACAATGTGATTTTGCCTCGAACATAACTCGGAGTCACCACATCTATACAACGTAACTTTTATATAACACAGGCCGTCTAAGGGTCGGTTTTTCAATGTAAGATATCTGTCAGATTAAATCAATCATCAGTTTTCTTTTTTATCACTGCCAAAAATTTTCCACGCGCACCAAGTAGCGAAAAGTGTATAGAGGAACATTCACGTAAGTACTGAGTTCGTACATGTGAGGAAAGTGCAGTTCTAAGTTGGAATGATATAAATTATGGAAGATTCGTTTTGAATTTTGAAATTGAAAATCTATAAGATGACATTGAGTAAATCCCAATATCACATTTTTTTGCCGATTTATCAGTTACAATATTATACCAATATATGCCCAACGATATATCCTTATAGTCTTTTTGATACTGAAACAATATCGTCGAATGTTCACATTTTTCAATGGCCAATATAATATTCACAATCTCAAGCAGATATCGAACCAATATTTGTCTAATATATTTGTGCTGCTTGGGATAATTTGTATGAAGATAAAAATATATTGCTTTCCATTGGTAGGGGAGAAACTGCTTTCTGGAGGTTGTTTACATACTTATTTACTGTGGCACTGTACGTGAAGCGAGACCGGCTCTGATATATCGACTGACAAAGTGACCTTAACTCAGACACTCATATGAATTGTTTTTCTACAGAGAGTTTTTGTGTTGAAATTGATATTTCTCAGTCCCACCGGGTATAACCAGTCTGTTGATAAATATCCACACATCGACTCTAGAACTTGTTCAGAAATGATAGGACATAAAAATACGATGGCAATCATCTAGTATGATGACACCGGCATATAATTGACTCCTGACCTGACTTCCTTTAACCTTTATCGTCATATCCGGTCAAATAGTCTCATTACTTGTGAGTTCTTCTACAGGTTTCTCATGTATATTCAGAGTTCTCTACGAAATTAACATGGCAAGAACATTATTTTCAATATTACATTGACGGAGGGGTATTAATCATTCGGAATTATAGCGTGTCCTTTTGATTGTGGCATCAAATTGAGATATGACGTGAATTGATTGTTGTGAGAATCTGAATGAGACGGTGTTGCCAGAAAGAGTTGTAAAATAGGTATTTGGGGTGTGGCAATAATTCTTTTGGTTCAGAATTGCTGTCACGAATTGGTATCAAGAGGGTTTGGTGAGTGAGGCAGAAACATTCATAAAATCAATTAAAGTATATGTTTGATCCAAATTGGTTGGCATATAAAGAGAGTTTAATCATTACAGAGAAGGTATGCAGATGCTTTCATTCTCAATGAACGGAGAAAATGAATTAAATTAGTGGAGCTTCATAAACGCATTTAAAATAAAAAGGTCGGTTCCATTACTATTATCGTATCCCTATGAAACTTTTTGGATTTCATCCTTGATGAGGTAAAGGAGGGAAAGAACAATTCTCTTCTCGAAGAAAGGAGATGAACTTGTGATCATTTCACGAAGAGATTTTTCATCCCACGTTACAACATTTGTTTACTTCTGTTGATCAAATCAGTATTTCTTGAGTTAACAGTTTCATTTCATGTCTGAATTCACATATTCCTCACCCACGCTTTTTATATCGAAGAGGTGAACACCATCCATACTTGAAATAAAAAAAGAAAATATGAAGGTTTGACTATTTTATGGGTTTATATCCTATTTAATTTGCGAGAATAAAACTTTTTTTGTGTTCTCACACATGATTTTTGATTTAATCTCACTTTTCTATCTGAAAAACTGCTACTGCGTATTCATTGATAACAAATAAACACAGTATTGTAAAGATATTATAATATAAAAGTTACATTCATTTTGAAACCGTACATCATCTGAGCCACTATCACTCTCAACTTCTTTCGCTTGGTCAAATGATGTGTATTTACTAACTAATGCAAATGTTTGAATGCAAATGTGCTCCTGAAATCAATCAGTTTTGAGTGATTTCAAGTGACACCAAATAGACCTTCCCCATATCAGTGTGTGTAGAACAAAAAAAAATCATTTTGTTGGTGGAAAATCATTTGAAGCATATGACTTTTGACAGGCGTGATATTCAGAGGATCTTTCCCCGATTAGTCCAAAGTAGAATTTTCAGGTAACATATTTCATACAAAATTACTAACAATCAACTCTGATAAAACTTAGTCTATTCCTTTCACATCGTATGGAAGAAATTAACCAGCATATAATAAGGTACCATCCTTGCCTAATACTTTCCAAGTTAAAAGTTCATCTAGAAAAGTATTGAATATCTAGGAGTGATTTTGGACAGTCACTTGGAATGGGAAACCCATCCCAAATAGCACACGACGTCCTGAAGACGAACCATTTATGTCCTAGTTATGTCGATACGTCCCGGGACGTATAGGAGACATTTGAAGATCGTACATTACCGGATGTACCATGTATATACTGGTCAGACGTCCCATGTAGGTACATACTTGGTCCCGTTCCAATCGGAATGTAATAAAAACGTACATGCTTGGAAGTACTATGTACGTACTTTATTAAGTGTCCCTGATACGTTTACATTAACTCCTCTTCAGGTACGTACTTTTAGGAATGGATTAGGGACATACCAATGACGTGTTTTTTTCTGAATCCCATGTACGTACTGCTCAGACGTATCATTTACGTACATGTTTGGAAGAACTATGTTCGTACTATTTGGACCTTCCAGGTGCGTACATATTGAATCCCTTTCTGATACGTATATTTCGAAACGTTTGCGGGACATAATAGTAATGACGTACATTTTTGGAAATCGTATGTACATACTATCTGGACGTCTCGTTGACGTACTTTTTTGTACATACTGTTTGGACCTCCCAAGTACGTACGGATTGGGTTCCTTTCATTTTCTACATTTCTGTTAGTATGTACATACTGTTTGGACCTCCCGAGAACGTACGTATTGGGTCCCTTTCGGTTCCAGGGGTATTGGGATTTTGAAAGTGATCACTTAGTGTATTCATACGTATATCAATATTGGTAATGCAATATTCATAATGAATTATTCCTAAAAAAATTTGGAAAAATTGAAACATCGACATGTGGTGAATTTAAATACCAGAAAATTACATACAGAATTTTTTGCACAGCAAGTTTGATATTCCAAAACCGCCATCACATGAGACAGTGATCCTTTAGTGTTTTTTCGAATATATTTTCATTGTTACTGAACTTTCTAAAATTTTAATATTATCTCGAACAAAACTAACTTGAAGTCATCACATCTATGGCACTCAACTCCTTAAAAACAAGTCTCTCCGTGCCGTAGAGCGTAACAGTGGTCGACAATAATATCTCCATAGAAAAGGTCGAGAGTTCAAGCCCCGCAGCAGCCAGGTCTTTTTCCAGGTAAGTATTCGGTTAGATGGTTAGTACACGTGAATGAGTAAAATTTCCAACTTAACTATTTGGTAAAAAAGAAATGAATAATCCCGAATATGAAAACTTAGATTCATTAAGTGATATCAAATGATATATCATTACGTTGTTTTCGAAAATTGATCTAATATCGCCGAATGTTCACATTTTTTTGTGGCCACTATTGATATCATCTACAATATAAGGTTAATATTCCCGTAATATTGAACAAATATTGGTCAAATATGTTTGTTCTACTTGGGATAGCGCATATAGAATGGAAAATGTACGTTTTCGGAATGTCCCAAACAGTTCCCCGTTCTGTACATTTCAGGTCCTGTGTGGACTAGAAAAGTACGTACCTGGGATTACCGACTATGCGGAAACGGTAAGTCGCAGGGAGGTCTTATGTACGTCTGTCGGAGACAAAAGTACGTCCTAAATACGTACAATGCATCTTCACCGTACATATGCAATACGTCCACTGGACGTACTTGTGCTATTTGGGATATATATATGTATGATTCACAAAAAAACTGAAAGTGAAACACATGAAAATAATTGACCATTCATTAGCGACATAGCATTTTTTATACGGAATTACAACCTGGGAAGGAGCGAATGAAACTCTGATAGACAATTTTGTAACAGAAATTTCTGTTGAAAAATACAACAAAACAAGACGATTTTCATCAAATACTTGATATTCGCCAATTATTCTTGCACAGTCTTCTCATGTATCAACACAAAAATCAGAAGGTTTCGATTCTAATGTAACATATACATAATACAGGAATAAACGATGAGATTGGAACCTTCGGTGTGAATATCTAGGAAAAGTTTCATAATACAAGAAACAAAACAAAAACCATTGAGATACCAGAACCAGAAAAAACCATGGTACGAAAATGCCATTCTCAATTTGGACCCAAATTATATGACACTGTCGGAAATTGATATACCTAGAAATGTTCTGAAGTCATACAAAAAAATGGTAACTGAGTATATCTCGAGAAATCTTACACAGATTCATCGACAAAAAAAATACTTGATTACAAAACTTCGATGGGAGATACTACAAAAAAATCTGAGAATCGATTGAATCAGACCCTACTTTGGAGACTTTCCTCATCCTTTTTTTCTTCCTACTATTGTTTTTTCTCACCTTCAGCTACATCTTATCATTAGGCCAACCTATGATACATCGAATGATAAACAAAAATATGAATATAGTGGAGAACTGCGAGATGATAGAAACCGGTTTTATGTTCAAATCTGAGCATTTTGTGTGCTTACATAAACATTGTTAGCTATAACAACATGAGTGAAGGACTGTTATGCATTATTATTATAAACTACGGACAATATATGCATGTATGTCTCATTGGTGTACATTACTTGATAACCTTCATCATTTTTCTCCTCTATTTTTTTCTCTTTCTCGGAACCACAATTCGAATGCTTTATGTGGCTAACTCTTCATTAACATTTGTTACTGTATTTTTTTGTCAGATGAATATTATTTTCATCGTTCTTACATAATCTGAGTCCACGACAATCACGTTTAGCACCCTATTATTTTTCTTATCATCTCAAGCAACTCTCCTGAAACAGTTTCACTAGAAGTTTTCTTTGGATGCAAAGAACCTCTAGTATCGGTCCACCCACAATCAATCGAACGAGTATGTTTTGTACATAAATCTCTTCGATATGTGTTCCTGGTTGAGCCAACATTGACAACTCTACCGCATTGTTTTATATACACATTTAAGTTTGTATTTACCCTATACACTCACACATGATCGTCTATGGAGCTTCAGTATTATGCGGAATGTAAAAATGTTTGTTTGAAAACAATGCGATTGTCTTTTCTAACATGATTCCCTGAATATTGAAGCTGAAAATCCTATCCTAAAACCATTCTGCAAGTAACTTCAAGTGCTACGATATCACGTATATTATGCTCAAACCTCTCAAAATAACAAAGTAAAGGATAAAAGGACTCAGGACGTATGGTCTGCGCACCAAGATGCGATATTCAAAAGACTAGTATCGACAGTGCGAGGCAGCTCGCTGTGAATGCTCGTGGCGAATGCTCGGCTTTGCCTCGGACTGTGGATACCGGGGTTGCTCGCTTTGAGGCGTTCGCGTAGCACAATGTAGGCGAGCCGCGTGCTTGTCGGTTTTCGAGCAGTGCTCAAAGGTGCCTCGCTCCGAGCTGTGCGTCAAGTGGATACCTGCACTGTCTGCCTCGCACCGCACAAGACACAATTCCTGAACGCAAACCAACAAATCTCCACAACGATATCATGGATAATCATGAAATGATCAGACAATTAGTCAAGTGTTATGAAACCAAACGATTACTGTGGGACTCGAAACACCCTGAATATTATAATGAAAACAAGAGAGAAGACTTGTAGCGCGAAATATCGCAGTCAATGAATGTTCCGGTGAGAGATCTGAAAATTTGGCACGTCCTCTTTCAACCTCACGTCTTTTAGGAGTCTGTTCCCATATTCTAACCGATTTATATAAATTTTTTTGACCTACCAACGGGGTTTACGTCGCTTTTTCTGCTGTTGTTTCTTGATAATCGTCGCCATCACAATAAAAGCAGCGGCAGCAACTTGCACCTTTCTCGAAAATACAGACATTTTGTAGCGACTGTCTTCACTACGAATGCGGGTGGTTCGCGTGCTCGCAGTGAGCATTCGTGGTTACAAACTTGCTGCTAGCTGAAGAGCTCAGCCTGAGGCAGATGGCACGAGGCATTCGCAGCGAGCAGCCTTGCACTGTCGATACTAGGCTAAACAGTTACACTCATCTCCGTAATTTTTTATCTTACAGAAACAAAAACTGCCATTCAAAAATTAACCCATAATAAAGAAGATCAGAATTTTCAAGAAATCTTTTATAATTTTAGAATGAGAATTTTTATCAGAAACTATATATGCATTCTAACCCAGCCAAACTATTTGGTAACAAATGTAAGTATGGAGTAATTCAATACGTAGAAGAAACAATAGACCAAATAGATTTCGACGGGAATGCCTGGGTTTTATCGATCATTTTTTGTTTCAATAATCTGAGTGACCGACTGTTGTTGGATCATTCTAATGCAATACACTTCCAACCGGTTTCATAACAATTGTTCAATTAATTTTCAAATAAATATACCTTGATTTCGGTTTTTCAACGTTGGATACTTGAAATCGAATCAAAGAAAATACAGCGTCATTACTTCCTTTTTTCACCCAGATCCTTCATGAAAAACAAAATAATTTTGAATAATCTTCAATTTTGATCATCAGATATCATTAGATGACAAGCGAAGTTTTCGAGTTATCCATTTGAAACCGTCCAAAAATATACATGTTCAAGACAACAAATCGTTTTCAGCCGGGGAATGAATCGAAATATTTCAATTTTCTGGAAAAAAAATTTAATTTTTACCTTCTCCATTTATATCTGAGTTTATTTTGGGTGGTACACTCCCAACCTCTCGAGAAGAGCAGCCAATAATCGGTAGATTATTGATATCTTTCACCTGAAGATGCTGGATTTGTTAGCGAAACGCATCGTGTGCGAGTTTCGTATAAGGGAAAAATTCTTGACGTTGTAATATGATCATAATCTGACAATATATTTGGCTTCCTTTTCTTCAAGAAAAAAACTATGAAATAATCTCTCTGTTTTTGTTGTTTCACGTTATTTTGTGATGTTGAGATTAGTTATTTGAATTGAATCAATTGAGGTTTTTCCATCGATTTCCCAGCCCTCTTCTTTCCACTCGATGAGCTTTCATATATTCATAGACAGATTTGAGGACAAGTCTTTCGACAGCTTCCTCACTATTATTATTTGTCCACTATTGCCATCGTCCATAGATATTCTAATAAGTCTGGTAACTCCTTTGATGTGGTAAAATATGCCGCTTTTTTTGCGAACGGTCGTAAATCATGCGGGCTACAAGCAGAAATACGTTATACGAGGGTCAGTCAGCAGCGCGAACAATATGTTTACTCGAAAGTGTGTCTACGAGGGTCAGGCGTCAAGTGTTGATCATATTCATTATATATTATTTATGTTTTTGTATGATCTTTCATTGAGATGATTATATTATATGAGATTCTAATAACAATAAATTGAGGAATATGTCGTTGTAATAACTGTCATGAATCACCTGATTTCTTAAATTATGGGCAGGTAAAAAGGTGAGATACTTATAAAGGGACTTCACAATAAAGAAAAATGAAGATGAATAATCTTTATTCACATATTACCTAATTGAATGGTGATTTGTTGTTTTCTTGAGTATACCCTAATAGTATAATTATAATCTATTCAGTACTTTGGCATATATATTTAGACACATTTCAAATATTTAGCTGGGGGTTGGTTGGAGTTAGGTCGAATAAATGAAACTACTATTATTTCTTTGCCGACGTTTCGACTTGCATAAAGTCATCGTCAAGGTACTACAAAGTTACAGTTAATCAGATATACATACACACAAGGTAAAAAATTATTGAAATCTGCGACAAGAATCACTTCTGCGAATGAGAGGTCAAGATTGAGTACATTAGTTTGGTACAATTCAATTGACAGTAAAAATGTAAAAATAGACATGAACAAAAATTAAAAACTGTAGGAAACGGTTGAACTCATATAAATTTCTGGTTTTCTTGTCTATTGAAATGAAAATTGAAGGACATTTACATAAAAATAAAAATTCCCAGTTTTCGATACTGAAATATATATATATATATATATATATATATATATATATATATATATATATATATATATATATATATATATATATATCGTCGGTCAGAAATATACTTCTGTATATTTCAGTATCAAAAACTGGGAATTTTTATGTAAATGTCATTTTATTTTCATTCTAATAGACAAGAAACCAGAGATTGGGTTCTACCGTTTCCTACATTTTTGAAATTGTTGTTCATGTCTCTTTTTACATTTTTACTGTCAATTGAATTGTACCAAATTTACTCAATCTTGACCTCTCGTTCGCAGAAGTGATTCTAGCCGCAAATTTCAATAATTTTTCACCTGTATGTGTGTATTTATATCTGATTCACTGCAACTTTGTAATGCCCTGAGGATGACTTTATGAAAGTCGAAACGTCGGCAACGATATTAGTGGTTTCAGTTCAGTTGTTCATTTAAACATTGAGATCTTATTTGCCTCTTTGCAAATTTGATTGTGTAATAGATTCGAACTCTTGTAAACAATGAAAGTTAATAGTCTTTGGGAAAATTGCTACATGGATAACTGAATTCTACATTGGAATATTCTTTCAGACATATGTTTCCTACACCATCATGTATGCAGTAATCATCATTAAAATCATCAATCATTAAAATTCGAAACAAAAATATTTTCTGATTGTATTAAATACTTACAAAAATCATTGGCCACCAAATATATTTTTACTACCTTTGTAAGCTTTGAGCTCACAAAATGAAGTAGACTTGTCTCTTTCGGATGATGAACAATATTCCAAACAAATATGACAGGAATGTTTAAAGAGACATCTACGTAAAAAATATCCACCAACATAGACCAGTGCATTTCCCTCCTCTGATATCAAATTCCTATAATCGGTTGATTCTATTTTTATAATTGAAGAAATATTTTCTTAATTTTTTTCCTGAAAACTTTCAATATTTTTCAATGACTCCGATGATATATTAAGCAAAATATCGCTACTGTCTTCCAAAAAATTGCTGCCTTCTGTCTGGTGCAAATATCCTATAGCAAAAAGTTTTTTAAATGCTCTGGTAAACTGAATGGCAGTTGGATATCTAGCGTTTCCACAAGCATTTCTGATTTGAAGTAATTCCCGAGACAATCCTGATTGAGATTACGCGTCGATAAAAATTTATAATTTTCAATTTTCATTATTTTCCATAAATTCAAAACGGAGGAGATAGTAAGCCTCCAACCAAAAATAAATCCCAGAGAATCCGTAACTTTCTTTCCTCATCAAAAAATGTTCAAATAACTACAAGAATAAAAGTTCAAATAGAATGTTCATTTCGCGCACTCAGTTTAACCGGCCGGAACGCTGCGAACTGTTCAATCGGAGACACTCTGTTAAACTGGCTCCCCCGTCAGACGGGCACTGACGACCGACCGGCCAGGCAAGGGACGCGCGAGGACGGACGGTGATGATTTGGGTCGCTGCTGAGAGTGAGCAGACTTATTAGAATATCTATGGACGATGCTATTGCTAACAAAGTATCATTATTAGAAGAGTGCATGATTTCCAACTCGCATTGCCTCAAAATATGGCAAGGGACAACCATTCAATTGCACATTACGCGATTCCACTCGATAAGCAGAAATAGCTTTATATACGAAAGGAGAAACTCGAGCGCTATGAAAATTTCTAACATAGAAACTCGGGGAATGCTCTTAATGACAGTGCTTCACATTTATGTTGATTAATGCTCGTACTGGGGTTCAAAATCTCCTTGAGCATAATAATTTGGTATAAAATTTCCGCACTTGTCATGGGAAAATTTCTAAGTGTGGGACCTTTTGTTGTGATGAACGCAAGGTTGAGACGGCTTGCTAACTGTTAAGAGCTGTAGGAAGGAACTCCACAATTGAATTTGCAATTAACTGGGGTTCACACGTTATAAATAAATAACGGTACTGATTTACTGAATTGTATACTTCAGTTCATTTGTGAGTGATATTTAAAAATAATGAGACCCTTTCGAGATTTATGATGGCGGGTCTTGTTTACTACTGAATTTTATTTGATCATACTGAGTGTTACAATCAAGTCATCTATACTAATATTATAAAGAGGTTCGTTGGCAGGGGGTAATCTTCGGAAATAGTAGACCAATCATGAAAATTCGTTAACTATCAGAAAGCTACCCTCTCTGGGGTGATGAAGGCTGTATTTCATCATGATTGAAAAAAAAACTGCGTGACGAATAAATAATATTTTACTCGCTGACCCGTGCCTACTACGTTAGGCGTTAATTATTGTTTTGCAGTTATATTGTGTAGTTCTTGGTATTTAGTTTTATCGAGTTCATCACAGCTCTGCCTTCTGGGTGCACTAGAGAGAACGTTTGAAAGAAGTCGAAAATGTTATAAACCCATTTTTCAATCCCGTTAGACAATGAATTTCATTAAAATATGAAACACGTCTTCCATCAATTCTGTTGAAGAATATATCTGCGAAATTTGAAGTAGATTGAAGTACGTTGTCCCATACAAATTTTGACCCCGTTTTTCACCACCTTAGGGGTAGAATTTTGGAAAACCCTCTCTTATCGAATTCCTATGTCATACAAAGAACACACTCTCCAAGTTTCAGATATCTACGATGAGTGGTTTATGCTGTGCGTTGAATAAACCCTAAAATAACTTTCAGTCCTGTTCAACCCCGTTGGGTGATTCATTGAAAACAAAGATACGAAACACGACTTCCATCATTTCTGTGAATGGATTTTCATGCAAGATTTGAGTGACCAAGTCATCACGTTGTCCCATACAAATTTGGTGCCCTTTTTCAATCCCTTGGGGGTGGAATTTCCGAAAACATTGTAAAAGGTATACTTTGTCCGTCTTCTGATTCTAAGCTACCTCCCCACCAATTTTTTGTAATATCGCTTCAGCCGTTCTTGAGTTATAGATATTGTAACTAACACGAATTTCTTTTATATATACAGTCGAAAAAGAGTGGGCGAAATGTGATGCTTCAACGGTGTGCGCTGACTTAACGTTTCGATATAGACGAACATAATGTTCACCAAGAAAGTTGGGTTCTATTAGTTCCACAAAAAAGTCCGTAGCTAGCTTCAATATTCCACTACAAAGGTTTTTTTGATCTATACATATAAAATGCTTTGTCTTGAATAACTGTAGAGACCTGAAACTCAGAGGGTGCGTTAAATGTATGAAGTAGGGATCCGATAAGATAGGGTTTTCCGAAATTCCACCTCTAAGACAACATGATGCATTGGTTCAATCTACTTCAAATTTTGCATAAACATTCTTTAACATAATTGATGGAATTATTTTTCGTATTTTATTGAAAATCATCGCCTAGCGAGGTTAAAAAGGGATAGAAAATTATTTTAGGGGTTAACCAACACCAGCAACAGCACAGCCTAAACCGCTCATCGCAGAGATCTGGAACTTGGAAGGTGTATTCTTTATATGACGTAGGCCTCCTATGAGAACGAGTTCATCCCAATCCTAACCCTGATAGGCAGAAAACAGGGGTCAAAGTTCGTATAGGACAACGTAATGGCTTGGTCCAATCTACTTCAAATTTTGCATTAACATTCTTCAACAGAATATTTGGAGGACGTGCTCTTATTTTATTGACACTCATCGCCTGAAGGGGTAGAAAAAAGATGTTTATAATATTTTATTATATTTCATAGCACCGAGGATACCCTATAGCCTATATCGATGGCAGTTTCCATAAATATACCAAAGTATTGTAGAATATTTCATTAAAATTTTCACAGACTGGGAGCCAATGACACACTCATACTGGACCGTTATCGCATCAAAATATAAATATTTGCAAAGAAATCGATAATTCTATTTGGTTTCAACTAGAAAGTTAGGTTACAAGGAAATGCAGTGAAAGTGAAAATTGAAACGTTTAGTATAACTACTTCTCTTCGGGCTTGAAGGCCGTCGTTCTTCGGAATTTCTTCCTGACGTTTCGCTAGCGCGAGTGGCCAGCTTCTTCAGAGGCTTATTCATCTCCGATGACTTTAGTCATCGGAGATGAATAAGCCTCTGAAGAAGCTGGCCACTCGCGCTAGCGAAACGTCAGGAAGAAATTCCGAAGAACGACGGCCTTCAAGCCCGAAGAGAAGTAGTTATACTAATAACCTCGGCCGCGAAAGCCTTAACCATTTTAACCATTTTGAAACGTTTACTTCCAGAAAAATATATTTTCAACCCGTGAGGGCGATAAAGTTAACTTTATGCTCGCACTGGCCGACGATGAGCCAGGAAGTTCGAATACAGTTCCTGAATGATATTCCAGGTATCCTATCCTTCGAAATATGAACCGCTCGTGTCAAGGGAAACCATTATAGCTCCGTTCACTCTTTTGACCTGCTTCTGTTTCTGATGATTTTTTTTTTCATCCAACACCAATAATTCACTTTAATAATTATGATTCACTAAATCAGATTCACTTGTACCCACCAGAAGACCAAAAGAGGACATATTAACGGTTTTGGTAGTATCAATTGCAATTTAGATGCGAAAGACGCAGAAAAATACGATTAGACTATCTCAGAATTGGAAAACAGATGAGAAAATGTTGCTATCAAAATTAATGATCAAATATCTTTTCCAAATCACCTAATTTAAGGTTTTGCAGGAAACAACCAAAGCAGTTGAACACAATCAACAAGTTATAACCAATGGAATCAATAAAACTAGTTCAGAATTATCAATTTTCACTTATGATTTGAGTGATTTTCTTGTAACGGAGGAAGCCTCTGAACAAGTCATCTCAATTATTCAATTATTGATCTCAATATTGACTGCATGGAAAATGTAATTGCATTCGTAAAATTACACACAGTGCACCCGGGTGTTTTGAAAATGAAATATTCCGAAACTATGATCATATTTCTATCAGAACATTATGCTTTCGAGAATCTTCTGTTCGGGATAGATTAAAGATTCAACTAATACATTTCGATACTGTGAAATCATCTAAAAAGGAACAGAAAAACTCCATCGAATACTTTCAAATGTGTTTACTCAATAGCACCTATATTCATTCCCTATCCCAAACTTTTCCTAGAGATCAATTACCCTAACACCAATTCGATGTTTTTTACATCTTCAGATGAAAATTTATACTAGTATCAATTTTCTTCGCTCTTTCCCCTTACTAGTATCAATTGATACTAGTATAATTTTTTTCTCCTGAAGATGCTTACCCTGTTAGCGAAACGCACGTCGAGTGCAAAAATATTAGTTTGATGTTAGTGTAACTTATTTCTAGAGAAAGTTTCATGTTTCAAACCGAAGGTTTATCCCTAGCTCAAACCACATAACTATTATACCACCCTCACTATATCCAATATATTTCCAATATTGGGCAGTGCCCTATCTGGACCATCATGGTATCCACTACTGAAACAATCTGCTATCAGGAGCCTCCACGAGTGACTGCACTTTGCAAATTCTTGGCATCAACAATGACCTGTCCAATTACCACTCCGTACCTATGAGCCAGGAATCAAACATCATTGAACAAGTGAAGGAAGCCCTCTACACCGCCATTTCACGAATTCCACCCACATTCAAACAATTTGCAGCACCAATATCAACATCCACACGGGGGACCATCTGATTACTTCTCCATTGGTGTGCCAATTCAGTACCCCCACAGAAGAATACGTCAACGATGTGATGGGAAAAGGAGAGCAACCCCTGCTCTTGGTTGATATCCTGCTATCACAACATGCCAGTGTCAAAACACCACTTATATAAGATGTATTCCACAATGATAATTATTCCTGGAAATATCATCAGCAAGAAGCACAAACAAGCACATGATAGTTCGACAGCATCCACCTGCTGCTTTCCAAGAGGAAAGCACGGAGTCGACCTTACCAAGGGAAAGAAAGACATTCTTCACTCCCATGTTTTCCATTTTAGGAGGGATGAATTAGGCTGTCACCTATCCCATATACTGCTGACAGTAGTACGCCGAGAGTGCATCTTCTCCATGGTAATTGTACGTATTTAGTCTGGCATTATTCTTGAAACGTTCAGCACCATTGTCTTTGATATTTTCCATTCAAATTAAATATCTGTCAAAGAGGCTTTCAATTTGTTGCTGCAAACTACAAATTGTGGTGACACCACTGTGAAGAATGATAATTGTGAATATATTAATTATTTATAATTATTTTTTTCGGAACTGAGGAAACCGAAAAGAGTAATGGGGTGAAATAATTACTATATTAGTTGTGATAATGTTGGCGTTTATCTTGGTGATATTCAGTGCTATAGTTCGATATCCACAAATGCCACAATGAATTTCAACAACAAAGTGCATCGTGGAATTCGGGCGTTAGTTGACAATTTGAAGAGGTTGCTCTTTCGGCGTCTTCGTAACTGAATAGTTTCCAGCATTCCAAAAGGGTAGTTACAACTCTTGGGATTGCCAACTGAGATGTTGACGAAATGCTGAAAATCAACAACGACCAAGCAATGGGTATACAACCAGAATAACGATTTCGGATATTCAATACTTACTGCTTTTCAAGTACAAACGAGCGTGATTATATTCTATATGAGTCTAAATGACATTGGTTGAATATAGAACTTATTGAATTGTATAGCATTCACTGTTTCGCAACCTCAGAAATTAAAATCTAGTTGGTTCAGAACTAGAAAGTTGAGACTTGAATAATCTGTCATAGTTCATAAAAACTGTGACTATTTAACAGAAATCGACAAAACTTGATTCTGATATGTCGCTCCAAATACTCTTTTACATGTTCATTCAAATGATTGACAGTTACTGATTCTATACAAGGTTAGGTACTGCAGAGGAAGATGGATTGAAGGGTGACGGTAAAAAATGCAAATAAAATCATGTATGTTTCTATCATGTTTTGAAAATATAAAGAGCGGGAGAAGCTTCTTTTCTGGCATATTAAAGTTCATAACTTCCAGAAGAAGGGAGGGTGCCACTTTTTGACCTTATTCACATACCCTAATAAGGGCAAATACCCCGGACACGTTATGCAGTAGCTGATTGAGTATATTTTCTGATCGTAGAGTGCACATGAGAATGTAGAGATCTTCGGGAAGCCTGTCAGACTTCGGTTCGATGGAAGAGCAAGGTCTGCCCATGTTGCGATTTTTTGTGAATTGGTCAGAAATTGAATCCTGCCGTTTGATAGGAACTCATATTTGGTTACATATATTATTTTTTGTATATGTTTCCCTATCAATTAAAGCTATATTATTATTATTATTAATCAAATTCCAGTTCTTAACTAAAAAAGTTGGCCAAATCAGCGACTGTAAAGAAAAACATTTCCAGCAAATTATCCACTATCATTCTCATTCTGAAATATTTGGACTTATACACTTTTCAGTACAGAATCAGTTTTTGATATACTTCTCTTGAATTCATTCTCAGCTCTTCGATAGCCAAGAGAAAGTATGAATCATGTACAATCTAAAAAACAATAGTTTCTAAGATGTCGTATGCTCTACATGTCGCACTTATCGTGTTCATGAAAATAATTTCATGCTCCACGTCACTCCCTACACGGTGTTGGCAGAATAAATTGTCTCATCTGTACAGAAAATATAACGCAGAATGAATTGTTTCATCTGCACAGAAAAAATAACGGAGTCCTTCAACAACGCCGTAAACGCATTTTTTTGCTACATCATATTCAATGAATGACGAAGTTAAGGCTTTCCTTTCCCAATATGGAGTAGTTAGCAGGTTATTATTTCATATGCGACTCAGTCCGGATTCATGACCATCTTCTGAAAACTAACATTTATTGAGTCAACAACTGAAATGGATTTTTGAAAACGAGTACATCGTACAGCAAAGTTGGAACAAACAACCCATCGCCAACGATAAATCTAATGAAAGATAGCTCACCAGTTGTTTATTCCTCGAAGCATTCAAAATATTATACTGAAAGTAGAGCAGAATTTTTGTTTTCATGCTGGAAAATCAGAATCCAACCAATAATCAGGTCTGCTGAATTCAGTTCTCTTTTAGTCTTTTTAGTGGTAAACGATCATTGTCAATATCGAAGAAGCTGAACGAGTAGATACCTTTCAATCATGCAGTAACATACATCTTGTTGCCTACCCCTGTAACAATATCAAGCTTCTCTCAGATAGGCAATGGAAAAAATATGAAATGATTCAGGAATATATATTTTTGTAACTTTCACTTGTAGTCTCTCAGTAAAATGGAAATGGAGTAGTAGATTTTTATTCAATGATCGAACATGGTAAATCTTCAGTTTATCATCTGATCTAGGAAAACTTTCAAATCATAATGTATGATGTGTTCGAACTTTTAATTTTCATTCTTTGATCAGAATCCATTCCAATATCTGGATTTGGGTGCCTTATTTGATAGAACTCCCATTCTCGATTTCATTATTCGTTCAGTTTCTATAACAGGTTTCAATGGCGTTAACTATAATATTAAAAGTCCGTACAAATTACACTCGGCAAGAAAAATTGTCAACCACATTCAAGCAAATGAACAACTTAGTATTTGGGGCTCTATATTGTGGATGGCTCAGAACGAAATCAATTGTTTTTATACACTGTATAGCTTCTAATGTTTTCCTTTTGTCTTTTTGGTGAACCTCGTAGAAAAACAATTAATCTTAATATCAGTGGAGCTGAACGAGTTGATTTCTTTGAAATAATTTTCATGGTAACATACCTCTAGCCATCTTCGTCGTAAACTTTGACCGTCTAGTATGTAAGAAAGATCGAAAGACAAGAATGGAACGATGTCCGCTCGGATGTAATTATTTCGGCGCGATGAGATCTCGTGAGAACAGGAAATGACTGACGTCATGGAACAGGTGTAAGGGTTTCAACCTGTACTCTGTTACGTATGTATATTTGTAGGTGTTTAAGATCGTGTATGAGTGAACAGTTGAACGCCGTTGAATATTTGTAGGGGTCTGATAGCCAACATGAAAGCTTATTCATCTGAAAGCTGTCTGAAATGTGCATGGAATAATGGTGAAACTCAAAGGCACATATATATCACAGGACGTTTTAGAGACGTACCGTTTAACGAGGGAAGGTGATAAGTCAGGACGTTACATGGGGAAGTTTCAACGTGCATGCCTGTATATCGCGTTGAAAAGTGCTGGGGATGTTCGACAGTTACTATTGTAATGCACAATATGTATGAAAACCCTGGTGCGTTAACTCATACCTGTGAAATCGTAAAGCCAATTCTCGATATTTCGAATTCATGATTTTCAACGAATTGAATCGAAATAACCACATCGACAGATTGCCAATAGAGGCACACTTCATGAATCTGGAACGTTACATTTTCTGCGCGCCCGATGGCAGATTCGTGACTTATAGTTTGTATTTCTGTGAATTTGTTACATCATTTCCAATACTTCTCAAACCTGTTTCGTTATTCCTGCATTTCAACGCTAGCTTGAATCCTCACCGAATCGGTTATTTTCATAATATGATTTCAGAATTTTCATTAACAATATAAAAAAAAACATATTATTAATTGACATCTTCATTCTTGGAATATGTGTTGAATACATAAGTCATCTAATTGTAACACTAAGCAATGATTTACCTGTGGTTGCTACTTGATATGTTATTGAGATGGATATTATATTCTGCACTATCAACAGCTGGAATGAAAGTAACTAGAGGTGGAAAATTCACTCAACAATGGGATTAACAACAAAGAAAAGGAACAGAAACAAGAATAATGTGAAATATCGAATAACAAACTCAACAGAATATTCTGAATATTCAGTTGAGTTTATCGGAAGTTTCGAACGGATTGAAATTTCATATAATTCGAATCGAATTGCACCAAAAAAGGATAATATTAACGAATTTTCATTTTATTTCATTTATTTATTAATCGAATTGTCAAACTTGGTCCTGAGAGGCTAGCTATCTGTTAGGGGGCATTGCTTACGCAAATTTTGTCTACCAATGATTACATTGGTGAACGAAATATCCCGCCAGGATTTATCCGATAAGACCATCGGTGTCGAATTTCACTCGTCAGCTGCCGCTGATTAGAATTGCAGCTTCGGGATATCGCATTTATATCACAACCTATCGTTAAAAAATGCGGGCTCTCACTTGTATTCCTCAGATCAAGAGGATTTGACTGAACATTTTCAAATTGCAAATATAATGAAGCGCTGTAAGATTTATACCTCGGAATCCAGGGCAATTCCATGAATCTTCAAGCTCAAATAAAAAAGAAATCAAAACTGTGCGATCTTGATTACAACAACTTTTAACAATAATTCACTGGCAAATGAGGAGGACAGGGAAAAGAATGTTCAGAGCGATTGATAATACCTAATAAATAATATTTGCATAGTAACTTCAGTATAAATTCATTCATATTTCACAAAAAATAACGAGTTACAGCAAGAAAATCGTTATAAGCTATATTATTATACGGCGGCTTCTTTTAATGCCTACTCCTCTTTCATTTTTTGAACGGGTCAACTTAAAAAATTAAACTTGAGATAACGAAATTCATGCATGACTACTATATTTTGGATTGAACTTAACAGATGAATATTTCAAGATGGGGACTGTGCGCCATCTGAGAAAAAAAATTATCGGAAAGAGGAAGTCTTGTCACACATCCTTCCGAAGCTTCTGATGAATACTGCACAACCCTAGATTATAAAGTCGATATCTTCATCAACTACAAAATAGTGAAACATTTATTAATTGCCTAAATACATCGGCCTTTTACTTCATGAATTGGGAAAATAAGCTGAATCCAGTTCAGAAGATGTTCGAAATGGTTGCCCTGAATTTCTTGACATAAGAACAGCCTAGCCGATATTTCACGCTAAACATATTCGAACACAGGAACGTCGATATTCCTACTGATATTCATAATATTATGAAAACAGAACCCGGAGGTCATTCGTTCATTCTGGAAGAACAGCTTGTTCAAACTATTGGTGAGATGATAGTAAATCATCAACAGTCTACTACTTCTGTAGCGAATGTTTTTGGGGTGTGGAGATTTTCGAAAAGGAATGAACTAACATCCATACGAAATCAAAGTGGGTACAACAGTTAACTTAAAATGACCCTGATGAAGAACAGAATTCTGCGAAATTTTCACGGAAACCATTGCAAGGCATCCCACCTATCTCCACAATACTTGCTTCAGTGACGAATGTACATTTTTTTGTCGAAGAGAATCTAAATGAATTCAATATCGATATTGTATTCCAATAAAACGAACCACCACCACATAACTCCAGACAAGTAAGAAACTATTTGGATGATACTTTCTCCGGTCCTTGGCTCGCTTGCCAGATTTGACACCTCTGAACTTTTTCTATGGGGCTATCTGAAGCAAAAGGTGTACGAAAGTGAACCTGCTTCAATATTGGATACCCGTCAGAGAATAATAAATATTTGTAGAAATATCGACGTTTCTGTGTTGGAAAATGTTCTTCGTGAAATATCGAATGGCTGTTCTTATGTCAAGGAGTTCAAGGCAATCATTTCGAGCATCTTCTGAACGACACTCAGCTTATTTCCTCAAATTATGAAGTTATGGGTCGATGTATTCAGGCAATTATTGAATGTTCCGCGATTTTGTAGCAGCTGAAGATATCGACTTCATATTCTAGGGTTGTGCAGTACTTCCTTATCCATTTTTTATTTTTTAACTTTTTTATTTAGGCTTTCAACAATGCCATCTAACAGTTTTCATGAAGATTCAATGACATGCCCTGGATTCCACATTTTACAATTTTTACTCCTTCTGGCACTCCACTAATAAGTCGACTCACCAGAAGATTTTCATTGTTAATTTTCACAATAACTCTTCTCGATAATTTTTTCGCAGGAAAAACGTTGATCAATATGAGTAAACTACTTCGCATGCATCTGTCTATATCATAGACACAGATCACAGAAACAGTATACTCACATAAACCAAAAACCATTGCGCTACATTCCTGTAGTGGTTGTTGACCCCCACTGTATAAAATTCATTTATACTCACCCCTTATCAAACTCACTTTCGGCTAATTGTCTTTAGTGCCGAAGCGCTCTGGAGCATCTTAATGATTTTTACGGTAGCGCATTTCCTAGAAAATCCACAGTGCTACCGAGTCGGTTGGTGTATTGTTCGTTGTTGTTCTAAAATTGTTCGTTTCCGTTAACCAGCTGACGAACGTCAACCCTCAGAAATCGAAACTTGTGCGAGCAATGGATCAACGAGGCCTTACCTTTTAACGTGCGATTACCCAGCACGGTGGCCCGGGAGGATTCGAACCCCGGCCTTCCGCTTGATAGGCAGATATGCTAACCACTACACTACCGAGACCACAAAATCAATCCAGATATCTCACCTATCAGGATTGGTATCTATCTAGGCAACGGACAATTGCCTAACGCGCCGAGCCGGAATGTTTGAATGGATCGAAGAAAAGTGTACAGAATAAAATCGACGAATTGAAGGCAGATTTCCCATAGTAGTAGATACAAACTAGCTGATAATGGAAATCTATCTTGCCACCTAACTAACTAACAACACATCTATGCAAAAAGCAGTTTTTTCCGGAATACATGGCGTCACGTACCCAACGATGACTTATATAATATGACAGCACCGTGAAATGTACTTCAAACAAAATTTGGTTAGAGGTTGTTTCAGTATGATTCATTCATTTCATGTAGGGAAATCCAGTGTGCTTTTCTGAATAATTCTGAATAATTCCTTTGTCAATTATTCAGCATCAGATGATGAAATAGACGAGGACTTACTCGACTATTATTTTTCGAATGTGAAAGGAGGCATTGAGTCTACTTTTTTTTTCAGTGAAACTTGTGAAAACCAAATTTCAGAGATAATCAATAATATTAAGACTTAGGCATATGGGACTGATAATATCAACAAAACAATTATTGATATGTGCTGTCCTATAATCATTCCCTTCATTACTCACATCATTAATGAATGTATAACTAGCTGTTACTTTCCCGATTCTTGGAAGTATTTCACCGACGCTCTCGAAAGTAATTGAAAGAGTCATGGATATTCAAATTAGACAACATCTTGATGTTGATGATATCTTACTTCTCAGACAATCTGGTTTCAGGAGTGGATATAGTTGCAGTACTGCACTCGCAGATGTTGTTGACGAAATTCTCAGAGCCGAAGACAATGACGAAATCTGTATTTTGATTTTGCTAGACTATTCCAAAGCTTTCGATATGATAAACCACACTGTTTTGACCGCTCTGTTACATTTCATAGGATTTGATGACCCATCCCAGACTATGCTCTCTTCGTATCTCAGTAATAGAACACAATTTGTTGAAATGGACAATAAAATGTCTGCGCCGTTGCAGGTGAAGTTTGTTGTGCCTCAGGGCAGCATCCTTGGACCTTTATTATATACACTTTACACTTGTAACTTTACTAATTCTTTGCATTGGTGCAGATATCATTTTTATGTGGATCATACACAGTTATATTATTCGTTCAGTTTTGAAAAGACTTCAGAATCAGTGAATCGCATGAACTCTGATTTGGATGCGTTGCTGGATACGTCAGAACAACATTTTCTTGAAGTCAATCCTGAAAAATCTGCTGTTTTACTATTTTGCAAAGAAAATTTGAGAAATCAATTACTTGATGATATTCAACTAAAAATATCCAGTGAGAAAATTCCCTTCAAACCCGAATGTAAGAACATGGGCCTGATTATAGATACAAAATGAAAATTCACAGAGCACGTAACCAAGAAATAGAAAAACGCATTCTCTTCCATGAAATTGATCTACTCTCAAAGAATGCTTCTGGATTCCGCTACTAAAAAAATGTTATGTGACTCACTTGTTCTCTCACAAGAAATTAACTGGTTGAACATGTATAATCGTCGCATTCTTCATATGGCTTGTCTGTTTCATAAAATAATAACTTTCAAAACAACTCCCTATTTTTTTGTAAATTATGTTTTAGAACTGATGTGCATAATCTGAATATTCGGAGAAAATCACTTCTCACTGTGCCACAGCACTCAAAACAACTTTTCAAACGCTCATTCAGCTATTCTGCTGCAACAACTATCAACTATATCCTGATGAAGTTACCTTCCCCACTCGACATGCCACCCTCATCCTTCAAAACAACTTACAAACATTATCTATTGAATAATCAGGCATGATTATTTATTTATCTCATCACTGATATCAATATTATTATATACTTTTCTTCTACATTTTTATTCAATCTACTTTCACTTGTCTTCAGCCTAGTTTTGTTCATCTGTTTTCACTTCTATGCCCTTCCTTTCTTGTGTACTTTGTTTGCGTCTTCAAACAATTTCAATAAACCTTTACTTTAGGTTCTCGTATTGAAAGTGTATTTATTTTTATATCTCTGTGAGCTCTGGTGGAAGAACAGAAACAAGATGCATCTTATATCTGAACCAGCAGCCATTTATTTGCCTGTGTTTGCATACCTGGTGAATGATAAAAAATTTATCGTTATTATTATTATTATTATATATGAGTCTGCGTTTCAGTATTTTCACTCTCAATTAGAATGAAATAACCATCATCAGCGCCTTTGGTGCTTGTCGACTTCAAACTTCCAAATTTAAATGAGGTCATTTATTTCTGAATTCTGTGATAATAAATATCAACATCAAGGAAACAGTCATTATCAATGGAGGTGCGGATGTTATCGCTAGTCAATTCGATTAAAGAAAATGAAATAAATTTGAGTTTCAAAACTGCTCAAATTCACGCGTTAAAAGGTGAGGCCTCGTTAACACCTTGCTTGCACAAGTTTCGACTTTTGATGATCGACGTTCGTCATTTCATGTAGGAAAGGTGAGAAAATTTGTGTAATTCACGCCAGTTCTCAACAATCTAAGAAAACAATATCAAAAGGTTATTTTTTCTTCAATCGCTTTTTCTGTTACTGTTCTGTGAATTGATTCACCTGTTCACTAATATTTTCAGTTTAATTCCCATGGTACAGATTTTTTATGACATCTCGGAGATGAAAATGAATATGTAACATCTAATTCCATCATAAAATAGATATGACTAACGGTTACATCAAAAATCGAAATAATTCCAGTTACGTCGATCATTAGCACTTGTAAAATCTAAAAGTGAAACTTGCCAATAAATCTGAAATTATTACGTCAAAAAAATAATTAGGCGAATAAAAAGTGACAGAGTTTTCACTTTCCAACTGCCAAACGATGCGACGCGAATAGGAAAAGTTAAATATGGCGAGACGAGAAGATGTCTCTTCGGAGACATTTCTCGCGCCCTAGTAACTCAGCACTCACCCGCTCCAATCAAGGCGCTTGTGAAAGTTTACCGGTGTTTAAACGAGAAAATGGCCGAGCAGCGTAATTTCAAATTCGAAAACCGCAAAGATGACATCAATATATCGAATGGTTTCCTTTTTTGTGAGTATATAATTTTTTACATGGTATTGGTCTAGCTTCTATTGCCTTTCTCTTCCAAAAACCAGCAATGAAAACAAAGGTATACAATAATTGTTTCCTAGTTAAATGAATCGTAAGAGAAGAGTTAGGATAACACATAAAAATATCAAAATGATTATGTGATATTAATTGAAATTATGAATATCGAAGTTGAGAACATCAACAGCATAAAAAATATAATAAGGCAACACATGAAGAACCACGCTTGCATGTCGTTCATTAGTCAGGAGAGTAACCTTGATAATCATGGAGATCTTGGGAACATTTTTTCAAAATAATAATGGGGGGTGAAATCTCGGATAATGGTCAGGGAAGAATATCAATTTGTCAAATTCGACGAAAATGACATTTTAAATTAGAACAATTATGCAATTTAATCATAAACTACAGCACAATACTCTTACGAGGAAGGAAGAAATATTACAAAATATGAGTTGGCTATTTGGACAAGGAATATATTTGAAGTAAATAGTCTGTACGAAATCGAATCAATGGATAGATCGAGTGGGTATTTGCTTCGATTGGTGAAAACATTTCCATATATAAATGAACGAAATGGGTTCAATCGAAGAAATACATCACAGTTAAGGCATAATCAATATAGGAACAAACAAGATCATGGGCAAAATTACAATAATAATTATTCATATAAAAGAAATTATAATGACAGAAATTACCAACTTCACAATAACAACAATAATAGACCAACCTCCAACAATAATGGAAAATTCCACAGAAAGGGAAGAAGCAATTCTCCGAGCAATTCTCATACAGAACAAACGAATACACTCAACTCTTACAATAAACGTACTGGACACATACATTTCAAACGGCAAGCAAACAGTTCGGACAGAGATAGGGATAGGACGCAGTATCGACAAACACAAAACAAAAATAATTCTGCCCATACCATTCATTGATCCACGTTTCGTACGATTCGAATAGTCTTCAGTATCGAGTTTAGTTTGCCAACAATTTTATTCGAGGGCGTTAGCGATTTGATTCAGCATAGTAGTATATGTTTTCACATCCGCATAAAAGAATTGCAGTCATGGATTATCTGTTTCGAACATTAAGGGCGAGTACTTCACGACTTGATTAACAGTCCATTAAAATAATCTGTGCTTAGGATGTGCTTTCACTCTAGCAAATGTCAGAATGTGGTGTCTATTCTCAGCACCGATTACTTTAACGGACTCTTAATCAGGTCGTGAAGTAACCACCCTTAGATTATTTCTTTTAGAATATTCCGATTATGATCTAAAAGTGTCTTACGGGTTCTAAATCTTTGTATACGATCAATGTTCATTGGTCATTTGAGATCGTCGCGTGTCCTTCTTGATGAAAGAAAATCCCAATGATGTTGTTTATTGGAGATGAGATGTACTGCGTCGAGCACAGGGTATGAAGATAATCAGTAGAAGCATCCGAAATCAAAATTAACCATAGTAGGGCTTCATTTTATTGAAATTGAATTCACTTTGTTGATTTGTCGATAGATTTTTTACTAGAGCTTAATTTTGATATACTTCAAGTGTATCAATATACTTCAGGCAGGTATAGGCAGTATCTAGAAAGCAACATCTGGTAATTCAGATTCTTCAGATGGAGAATATTACACGAATTCATTCAATCAATACAAAGATGAACACCAAATCGAATTTATTGAAAAATTGAATATCAGTAAAACATCAGTTATTGAAAGCTTCAACGAAACAATACAAACATTGCAAGTCGATGAAGCTACCTTCAATGAGAATATAAAGTATACTGAAAAATCAATGAATATATATATATATATATATATATATATATATATATATATATATATATATACTTTCTGATAGTTTGAAGATAGTTAAAGCCAAACATAAAACTAGATATATGTGAATCCCCTATGAAGAGTTACTCATATCTGGAAAAGTATCTGAATGATATTGTAGAATCTATCAGTTTCGCTCGATCGGAAATAATTCATACATCGATCATAAAATATTGTTGATTCCCTTCAAGAAATATCATTGAATATGCAAATAAACTATCTACCATTACCAGCAAAAATGTCTTCCTTAGCAAGATACCTTGATTTAATTGAACTTTCAGCTTTCAAAACTGATTATAAAGTAGTTTTCGTACTGAAAATGCCCCTAGTCGATCCAGAAACATATACTATCTTCTGATTATATCCCATTTCTATCTTGGATAATAGAACTGGATCACATCATATTTTACCTACCAATATTAAATGTATAGGAAAAGATGATGATTCACTGTCGTACGTGACTGTACGAAGTTATGAAAATTGTAAAACCCCATTTAACCAGCGGAAACTTTGCGAAGGAGTGTTACCTCTTTCAATTGACAGCAATGCCATTTGTGAAACGCAAATATTTCGATATTTGTTTGATCTGCCCAAAGCTTGTAGAACATATTTACTCTTTGCAAAAGACTATAATATTTATGAAATTCATTTCTATATATGGCTTATAATTATTTCAGATTATTTACCAACTACTTAACTGGTGATGAAGAATCAAAAATAATTGAAACAAACACGATTTTGAAAATGAGAGAAAATTTTAATGCATTTGTTGCAGTACAAGGATTCATGCTGAAAGAATGTCGTACGATGACAGAAACATCACGTATAGAATTCATGAAATATCAATACCATATAAATGTTGTACAGGACTACCTGAAAAAAAAAATCTGGAGCTGAAGCCACAGAAATTGGAAAAGTTGTATGTTCCCAATGATGTTGTTTATTGGAGATAAGATGTACTGCGTCGAGCACAGGGGTATGGAGATATTCAGTAGAAACATCTGAAATCATAATTAATCATAGTGAGGCTTCATTTCATCGAAGTTGAATTAACTTTGTTGATTTGTCGATAGAGTTTTGACTAGAGCCTAATTTTGATATACTTCAAGTATTTCAAAAGGACCATTACATTAATTTATTCCTGTAGTTCCGAACCTATTTTTTTTTTTTATGTGAACTTTGTCGCCTACTTTGTATTGGTTACAAGCTTTTTTCAGTCGTTCATCAAAGCGTATTTTTGCTTTCTCTTAACTCTTTTCTGTCTTTTCACGGACTAATTTATAAAAATATGAGATTCTATTATTAAGATCTGGAATGTATTTAGTCATTAACTGTTTTTCATTATATAGTACTTCGGGAAGTCATACTGCTGTCCAAATCTTAGTCATATGATGTAAAACCATGAGTTTCATTCTTGGAATTGTAATAGCATATCACAGCGTAGTGGTAATATGTTCAGAGGGTGTTCTTCGGTGGTGTCTGTTAGGTAAACTCTAATCATTTCAGTTAGAGTCGCGTAAAATCTTTTGAAGGAGCAATTCACATTTACTGATGAATATTTCTACATCTTTTGTTATTCCTATCCAGTCATATTTTTGTTTAATTCTTCCGAGGCTTTCATTTATTTCTCTTTGAAGATTTGCTTTACCACCATGATATCGGTCAAAAATTATTGGTATTTGGTCACGATCGGGAGTTCTAGTTATATTTTGGCATATGACTAGTTTATTGTCGTCGACGTCTGCTAAAATTTATGATGAAATTTCCTGTAAGGGAAGGTCGAGAATATTATCGATATAGCACGTCTCGTAAGGTTTGAACACATGTTGGTCGTTGAAAATTGAAGTGAACATATGTGCTTCCTCTTGGTGAAAAGGAGCTGCTATTATATATTTCCGATTTTTTACGCTTTTACTCGAAAGTGCATTAATCTTCTTATATCTGAAATCACAATGTTTTTGAAAAATATCTTCAATGATAGTTTCATGAAGTTGTTTCAGTTTATTTTGTTGATTTACCATTGGATTATTTCTTTGTCTTTTGTCGGGTAACTGGGAGTTCGAAAATTCTATTTTTGAATAGTCTTTCATCTTCACCTGGCTGTATAATGAAAATGTCATATTCGGGTTCAATTGTTCCAGGAGAAATTTCAGTTTTCTTGGATTTTGTGCCGCCGTTATTGCTCAATATTTTTGTTAGAAATTTCGAAGATTTAAAAAAAAATTATTTTCATTCGGAATGAAGCGCCTACGTTTATACTGCATTTTACGGGTTTATATATAATTTCATAATCATACTCTTTTAGTTTTATTCTCCATCTGGCAAGTCTGCTCCCAAGGTTTTTTATAGTAAATATCCAAGTGAGGGGCCAATGATCACAGTAGAGTTTGAACATTCTCCCGTTTGAATAAGGTCTAAAGTATTTGACTGACCAAACTATCGCGAGTAACCCTCCTTCAACAGTGGAGTATTTTGTTTAAGCTAGAGATAAAATACGTTATGCATATGCATTTGGTAGATCTTGGCCTATACGTTCTTGCGATGATATAGCACCTATAGCAAATGCCGAAGCATCGGTAGTTAGGATGAAAGGTTCGTCGAAATTTGAATAAAACATAGGAGATTTGGAAAGAATTTGTTTCAGTTGAATGAAACCCTTCTAACATTCTCCGTCAAAGAAAAATGTAATATCTTTCTGTAATAATCCTATCATTGGTTTAGTGATTTTTGCAAAATTAGGTATCAATCTGCAGTTGTAACCTGCAAGTCCTAAAAATTATTTTATATCCCTTTGGTTTTTTGGTTCAGGACAATTTTGTACGGTTTAATTTTTTTCAGAGTTTGGTTCAACACCTTGTTCAGAAATTGTATGTCCAAGATATGCTACTTCTTCTGAATACTTCAGTTAATCGAGACATATGGTCATATAAAGTTGCAGAATAAATTATTATGTCGTCCATGTGGACTAAAAATCGTTCATTCCGTAGACCTGATAATATATTGTCTTCTACTCGTTGAAAAGTTGAAGGGCTATTTTTCAAACCGAAGGGCATACGGAGGAATTCCTAATGCCCATTATCAATTTAGAAAACAGTTTTTTCAATATCTTTTTCAACAACTTCAATTTTATGAAGTCCAAAGTAGTGAATTAATTACACTATTCAAGTTGGTCAAGTAAATCATTGATGTTTGGTAATGGGTATTTATCATCATCGGTCATTTGGTTCAATTTCTGATAATCTATGACAACTCTCCATTTTTGTTTTCCGGAGGCGTAATTTTTTTTGGTAGTAGGTAAAGGAGAAGACCTGAAGGTCGAATTATATTCTGATCTCACATTTTTGAAATTTGTGCCTTTATTTCTTCTTCGTGTAGATGTGGATATCGATATGATTTTGTGGAGATTGATTCTGCGTCTTTGGTGCCAATTTTGTGTTTGATTTTATTTGTGAAAGTCAATTTTCCACCTTTTGAATAGAAAATGAAAATTCTAAAATTAGATTTTCAATCATTAGTTTTTTTTCTTCATTCTGTTCATTTTCATTGTTGGTTTCATTGAAGTTGAAAAGTTTTTCAATATTTTGGTATGGTTCTGAAGTAATGTCAGGAAAATGTTTTTTTTATGGTGTTCAACTTGGCAATTGTTGTGAAGAATTTCTCCATGTTCAATTATTTTTACTAGAGCATTCGGAGGTCTTACGTTTTCTTTTTCTGAAGTAAGCAGTATTGCTTCACAAATTTTCTGATATGAGTTTATTTTGAAATTTTTTTCTGTTCGAGGTTCGATATAGATGATATTTTTCAGATTTAACGTTGATTTTTCAAATGAATTCTCATTTGGTACTTCGTCTTGCTAGGATTAAAAATCGTTTCTATCTAAAAAATAGTTGTCAGGATCGTATTCAGAATTATAGTCAAGGGTTCGATCTAATAGTTGATTTGAAACAATTGGTTCTGGACGATAAAATATTTTTTGTGGTTGTACAGGTTGTACAGGTGGTTGAAATATTTTGCGTTGTAACGGTTCTTCAGGAAAATATTCTTTTTGGATCTGACCTGGTAGTCTTGGGAAAAAGTATGGTTTACTTAGTAGAGGATCATTTGTTGGAAAATAATGTTGTAATGAGTCTTCTTCCGCTTTTATTAAAGGAACGGTTTTATAGTTCAAAATTAAATGTTTGCTTTTTGATAATAATAATAATAATAATAATATTTATTTTCCCACAAGACATATAAAATGTATAAGAATGGTCAATATTTAATGCAAGAGCACTAAAACAAAGTACAGTAATTTAAGAATAAAGAAATATAAAACATAAAAATACATATACACACTTACACACATTCACTTATATAAATATATGATAAACCTAGTTATTGAAATATTCCTCCAACGAGTAGAAACATTTTTCAGTAAGGAATTGTTTGAGGGAGCTACTGATTTTTTTTAAATATTTGGCTTCTTTCAAACTTTCAGGTAAATGATTATAAATAGACAGACCCATAATTGTAGGTGAATTGTCAGAGACCTTATATTTTGTAAATGGAATGTGGTAATATTTTCTTTGGCGTGTATTAATGGAGTGAAAATCTCCCGTCAAAACAAATTTTTGTCTATTTTTAAAAATAAAGACGTATAATTCATAAATGTAGACAGACATGAGGGTCAAAATTCTAAAATGTTTGAAAAGGTCCCTACAGGAATGTGTGCTAGGAACTCTAGCTATTATTCTCACTATTCTTTTTTGTATAGAAAAAACATTTTTTGACAAAGTGGAATTTCCCCACAAACATATTCCATACCTAATTCGTGACACAACCTGTGCATGGTATAGAGCCACTAGCTGAGGTATTTCAAGTATATGTTCGAGGTTCCTGAACATATAACATAAAGAATTCAATCTTTTTATCAAGAATGTACAGTGACCTTTCCAGCATACATTTTCATCAACAAAAAGTCCAAGAAAATTGGTTTCATTTGTACTGTCAATGGATACATCAACACTCATCTTAATTCTGAGAGGATCGCATTTTCTCTGATAGTTATGAAATCGTAAGATTTGGGTTTTATTACCATTCAAATTCAAAAAATTTGTATTGCACCAGTCCTGCATCAGTTCTAGAGCTTTCTCTGTATCTTTTTGCATATCAATTTCGTTTTTTCGTGAAATTATCAATGACGTGTCGTCTGCATACATTGTTACATGAAGGCCTTTCAGGAATTTATCCAGATCGTTAGAGTACAATATGAATAGAATAGGACCCAGGATCGATCCTTGTGGTACACCAACATTAATGGCTTTACTCTTTGAATTGACGAAACCAACACATTCAGATTGGATATTTGGAATACATACGTACTGATGACGGTGTTTCAAAAAAGGGGAAATCCATTCTAATGTTACACCTCGTAATCCATAATTATACAGTTTTGATGTTAACTGATTATGATTGACACAGTCGAACGCCCTGCTGAGATCACAAAAAATCCCAACAGGGCACTCGCCTGCCTCAATGAACTCTATGACCTTTTCAGAAAAAGCGATAATAGCAGTATTAGTGGAACGACCGGTTAAAAAGCCATGTTGATTTTCTGTGAAGATATTGCATTTATACAAAAATGTCAAAAGTCGGTTGAGAAATGAGTACTCAAACACTTTTGAGAAACTTGATGTTACAGTAATTGGACGATAGTTATTCATATCAGTTGTACAACCCTTTTTGAAGATGGGAATGATTTTTCCAACTTTCAGACATTGTGGAAACTCACCATTCAGAAAGGATAAATTCACTAAGTGAGTGAGAGGTTCAATAATATTTTCTAAACACGCCTTGATTATGAAGAGTGGGATTTCGTCCTGTCCAGAGGAATGCTTATCTTTCAGTTTAGATTTCAATATTGTTTTCAGTTCGGAAGGGGTGAAAGGATCAAGAAAAAAAGAGTACTCATTCATATCTATTTTGATCTCATTGGAAATGCTACGTTTTTCACTTACCCCTTTTTGTGTACTTTTTGTCGGAGCATTTATAAAAAATTCATTAAATAAGTTGGATACCTCAATAGGGTTGTCATAAGTCATTTCGCCATTTTTTATAATTATAGTTTGTTGACTTTTCACGTACTTGTTGTTGAGCTCAGATATAACATTCCAGGCCGTTTTATTGACATTGCTAGAATTAGCGATTCTATTTTGGTAGTATCGCTTCTTTGAATTTTTTATTAAAACTTCGTGTTCCTTCTTAGCTTTTTTGTACTGATCCCTCAATGGAGGATAGAATTTTTTAAGATGGTGTAAATCCTTCAATTTAATACTGGATTTCTTGATTTCGTCTGTTATCCACTTTTTGTTGCGGACATTATTCTTATCAAAATATTTTTTCAAAGGAAAATGAATATTGAAATGAAATAGAAAAACATCCATGAATGCACTGAAAGATGGTTCAAGGCTTGAGTACCTGAACACCTCATTCCAATTTTCTTTTGTGAGAGCCTTATTGAAATTGATAATGGCTTGTTGATTGAAGCTTCGTCTGATTTGAAAGGTCTCTTTACATTTTTCTGATTTCTGATTAGGAAACTCGAACAATACGGTACGATGATCTGACAAATCATTGTCAATGACACAAACCACCGTGTCAAATACGTTAGTGAATACGTGATCAATGATAGTCGCAGAATGATATGTAACTCTCGTAGGCCAGTTCACGACAGGTGCCATATTGAAACTATCAAGTATATGTGTGAGCTTACTAAATTGTGCATTATCCCTAGAACTGATAGAAGAGTCAATATTTAAGTCACCAGATAAAATGATTTTTACCTGAGGAGAATATACCTGCTCCAGTACTTTTAAAATATTTTCTAAAAAAACATCAATGTTACCGCTAGGTGAGCGGTAACATGTTAAAATAACTATATTCTCATTTTCCATTTTACAGAATGTGCCACAAATTTCAAAATCTTTCTCAGCACAATACTTTTTCAAATTGATTTGTTTACATTTCAGTTCTGTTTTAGAATATATTGCAACCCCCCCTTTTTCAAATGAGGTTCTACAAAAGTAACTTGATAATTTAAATCCGTTTATATTTCTATGAACTATAGATTCGTTAGTACAATGGGTTTCAGTAAAAGTGAGAAAATGGAGGTTTGAGCCGGAGATATCGACTTCTAAAGAGTTTATTGTTTGATTATTCAAGCTTTGTACATTTAGAAGTAGGATTTGTGGATTGAACATTAGCCTGTTACAGTTGTCTCCCTCCGTTTCAGGAAAAACTTACTGATACATGCACCATTTGGCCACAGATTTGGATTCATAGCTATACGGAAGTTCCTATCATTGATTGTCACTTTAAACGATGAATAGATACTCGGGTACTTTGAAGTCAGCAGTTCACATTTCACCTCAGGAAAAGTGGGTTTCAGCAGCTTTGTCAAGTCTTCGGCTGACGTGGTGTGTTCGACTCTTGATACATGGAGAGTCACACTTTTGGGGACTCCTTTCACAGCGGATTCTTCGTTGTTACCAACGATTACTTTCCTCCTTGTTGGTTTCCTCCTGTATGTGACTTCTGTCCATCTATTGTCAACCTTATCAGTTTCCGTGGGAGTACTATTGGATACCATGGTACTCATGCTAACACACGAATTTGTCGCTTGAGTATTCGCCAGATTAATAATTTCGTTACATTTTTGTACCGTACTAATTTTGTGCATCTCAGCCGCCACTTGTTGTTTTTTTATAGGGGAATTCCTAAGTTTTGGTTGGTTTTTGTTGATATGGTCTTGACTGTCTGCCTTATCTTTACTGGTAGTGGCACTAATTGATTCTGACTGCTTTGTTATTGTTTTTTGTGAAACTTCTTCACTAGTCGTTTTGTATTGATTGCTACTTATTTCATTGAGTAGGCCAATTTGGATATTTAATAGATGAATTTTTTCCCTCAATTCAACAATAATATAGTCTTTTTGTTTCAGCAAATATCTTACGATATGTGCATCTACCTTTTCCACTGAATCTTCTAATGCGTCGTAAAAGTCCTTATCTGCTTCGGAAACAGACTTATCTTCAATACCACTGTTTTTTACACTCATTTCGCCACAGCAAATTATATGCTTTCTGTCTTCAGTGTGTTCAATTCCTCTATTTTTGGCACAGCTGTTATGAAAGACTGAATCACAATTTAAACACTTTTTATGTCGACAATTCCTTGATAATGTTCTAAGAAATCAATTCCCAAAATACCATCAAATTCGATGTCGAGGTCATGAATAAGAATTTTGTAAGGGGCATTGGGTACGAATTGTTCGTTATACCTGAGATAGTAAGATAGTCTGGTATACGTATTTATAGCGTTTCGCATGGTTTTCTTTCCAAAACAGAAATGCTGGCACCTGTATCAATGATTAGTTTTGTATCAGCGTTTTATTGTGATTGTGCATGGTCTCTTTTGACTCTGTTTTCGTTGCAATCGGAGTCTCTGTACAAGGAATCGAATTGTTTGTCATAGTATTGTTTATAGGAGGACCGATTGAAAGATAGTCGATTTGAAAATCCTGGTAATGTTTGGATATTCATAGTTGAATGTATCAAGTTTTGCTTGATGGTTATTAGAAGTGTCATCATAGTACAGCTTATCCAATCCATCTTGGCACAGAAGTAATGAAGTATATGCCCAGCAATCTCTTTGAAGTATACTAAGATAAAAAAACACCTATTATATGTGGGTTACTGTGTTGAAGTTTATTCCTAGAAAGTGTTTTTCTTTCCTCCTGTTCTACACTACCAGTGTGCAACTGGAAAAATATCTGAGTTTGTGCCAAGATGGATTGGATGAGCTGTAATAAAATTCATCCTGATTACTAGTATTATCAAGGCATTGACAAAATGGTTAAGGCTTATCGCGGCCGAGGTTTTCAGTATTACTACTTTAATTTGGGTTTGAAAGCCGTCGTTCTTTGGAATTTCTTCCTGACGTTTCGCTAGCGCGAGTGGTTAGCTTCTTCAGAGGCTCATTCATCTCGACTATTATTACGATAACTAGACATTTAGATTCGTAAGGCGTATTTATATTGATGCAGGTAGTCTGGAGTGTTGAATACTGCTGTCGGATTCGGAGAATAATCATCATTATCAGTTGTCGCACTACCTGCCGTGATTTCATGACTTATTCTTGATTTCCTCCAAGTATTGTAATCACGAGTATGACTATATATATCCCGAATCCACGGTATCACCCCGACTACCTATATATATATATATATATATATATATATATATATATATATGTGTTTGGATAGGTTTCCGCGTGTCAGTTGTGTGTTGTATGTAATGAGTACGGGTATATATACATATATATATATATATATATATATATATATATATGTGTTCGGATAGGTTTCCGCGGTCAGTTGTGTGTTGTTGTTGAGTTCGGGTTGAACCGCGTCTGGAGTTTTGTTCTCGACGTTTCAAGAGGTGAATGTGACTTCACGCTGAGGTCTCAATCTGCCTACTCCTCAGGTGTTGTCGCAGGGGGCAAGGGTTTGTGACTTGACCACACCTGCTGCTATAAATCCTACCCAACATCCCTCGATACCTCAGTTCGATCTAAGGAGTAGGCAGATTGAGACCTCAGCGTGAAGTCACATTCACCTCTTGAAAATGGCTCCGAAATCGGAGCCGAAACGTCGAGTATATAACTCCAGACGCGGTTTGACCCGAACTCAACATATAACAACATATATATATATATATATATATATATATATATATATATATATATATATATATATATATATATATATATATATATTCCTGACAATTTTATCAGCTGTAACGAGAAAATGCCTACGAGGGAATTCCGAAATAGTTCAAGTCAGAAATCAAATCATTTATACTTGACAGTTCGTTGAGTGACCACAAAATCCAAATAGCATGTGTTGAATATCATAGTGATCCGAATAATATTCAATATGTCACAAAAAAATATTTTCAATTTGATATAACGTTTTGTCTTTCAAGAGAGGTAGCCATATCAACCGATGGAGACCACACAATAGAATGGAATAACACTAAAATTATGACGAAAGAGAGCAATGGCAGGAGAAGAATGCACAGTTATGAGTAGTCCAGTCTATGACCATTTTCCCGTGTATTTATCCCATACAGCACCGATTCGCATGAAAATTTGGATTCAGGATCTTCACACCCTCTTTTTCAAAATCTACCCTGTGCCAAGGGTTGCTTTCTCCTTGGGGGTGGATGCCACCCCTTCTTGTGCGTGAATTTTTTTGGAAATAAGTGCGGAAATCAATAGATTGACTAATTCTAAGCACTTTTTGTTCAATGAAGTTTTTTCTGAAAAGCAATACTCTTCGACTTATTCACGAGTGAAATTGTCGGGTTCCAGGCAAAAAACACGTTTTCAGATCCTTTTTCGCGAATAACTGGAAAAATATGCATCTGATCGAAAAAATTATATTATTTTTATAGCTTTTGAAAAAATAAAGGTGATCGTTCATTGGTGATGTATGCAAACCCACTACAAATTGAATAATTGCTTGTTGAAAATGATCGGTATTTTCAAACGCCAAAATGGAAAGATTCTACGTACAATAACCAAAAACCAATGCAATTTTCGGGTAAAACTCATTGGACCTTTTTTGAAGTAGTCCTTCAAAAATCTTTTATTTTTTTCATTTATAAAATTCTCTCTCATCAAAACTGACCGAGGTATGAAGGAAATAATGTTGAATCCTATTTTTTTGTTGAAAAAAAATTGTGAATAACTCATCCTCTCTTCCCCCTCCCCTTTGAAAAAAATCGTTGTTTCTCCATAATTTACTTCATTCATGTTCTAATAATGAGTTCTGAGTTCTTCATCAATTGTGAGTACGAAGTTTTGGAAAAAATTGAGATTGAAGAGAAAAAATCATATACGTAATTCAGGGAAAAATCACCATTTCTTCGAAATCACTCGAAAAGTATTGATCACATGCAAAAATTTCTAGAGTACAAAATTGAAGGTTATTCTTGTCTAAAGATTTGGGTGTTCCATTTTTTCTGCAGGATGAAAATAGAGTAAGAAATGGCCAGTTAAATATTGTGACGGTTCGCGCATTGTGCCTTTTTTGAGCCCTTTCAGCATGAACCTTTTCAAAAATATAAACGGAAACAGAAAATCCTATGAATGAGCTTATAGCTCTTGAAAAAAGCTACAAAATACTCCTTCGGGTGATTTGATTGTTTAAAGACTAGGCGAGTTATGGGAAAAAAAACAAAAACAATTTTTGTAGAAATTAGAGTATGTACATTAGTATATTGAAGAATACATATAGTAACTATATTTTGGGCCAAGTGGAACTATATGATTTCAATCGATCACACATCTGAATCTAGACTCAACCTTTTTTTAATGGGGTAGTTTTCACCCTTAAAAAATCAAAAGTAACCCCGAGTACAGAGGTAACTTTAAAGTATAGTCCCAATCTGAATTATCATACAGATGGGTTTCCCGGTCACTCAATAAAAATCTCGATATAATTTTTTAATGAAAACTATCATAAGGGTGGTTTTTAGGGGTCGAAACTGTTTAATACATCAGAAATTGTCTATCGAGGTTAATTCAATGTATTTACAGATGACTGCACGCTCAAAACTAGTATTTTGTAATTTTTTTTGAATAGGGGTAGTTTTCACCTCTGATGAATGAAAATCAACCCCAGGCACAACCTCAACTTTGAAGTAGATGGTAGATATAAGCTAAATCTCATTTTAAATGCAAATAGATACTGAATAAGTTGATTAACTGCCAAATAACATGTTAATTATTATTTTCTGATGATATTCTGTCACAAGGGGGTGGTGTTAAGGGATACTGATTACTGAACCATAAATTATATTAAAAATTTTCAATTGATTGATTTTACTGATATAAATATAATTTCAGTTTATTACATGCTCCAATCTAAAATTTTGACATTTTTTTTGAATGGTGGTGGTTTTAACCCCCCCCCCTTCAAAAAGCAACCCTTGGCACAGGCTAGATTTTGAAATAGAGGGTAAGTAGAACCTATATCCAAATTTTCATACGAATCGGTGCTGTATGGGATTAATACACAGTTTACACTTTTTTTACCGTCATAGACTGGAGTAGAGTTCGCTTGATATGGATCGCCTGACTCAAGGTGGGAGAATGTCGGGTTAAACGTTATCGACGTATCACCATGTATTGATGTTTAGTTGCTATTGATTTTTGAAATATAGTCGAATGTTATTATGTAGAAGTGAATGATATTTATCCCCACAAAGTAAAAATATCTCTACGTTTTACGATTTTCAATTAAGATCATTTCGTTTCTCCATCAGAAAACGTTTTTCGTACTGGGTAAGTACTGATACACAAAAATCCTTTTTTTACCTCGGAACAAAACCAAAGTGTAGTTGTTTTAATTGGAAAGAATATAACTCCTCACAATCACTCACGAGAAAGTGAAATAGTATTAGAAGATTGAAAAGTTATGAAAAAAATAACACCCTTCATACCGTAAATCATTGTTTTCCAAAAAATCTCAAAGGTGAATATCAACATTTTTTCAATAATTTCAGAAGTAACCGGTATGACAGAAAACGACGATAATTATTAGGACCTATTGGTGAAATCTCAGATTCAACCATCTTTATGATTTTTACGCCGATTCCATCGAAACCACATGCCTTTGTGCAGTCTAGGTTATCAATAATTCCCAACATGCTTGTTGGTCGGAGAAAAAAAGATACTAAGTTTGACATCTGTTTCGTTAAGGTTGTGAATTTTACTGTCGAAGAAATTTTGAAACTTATATAAATAAAATTATTGTTGACTTCCCCACAAATTTTAATCGAATTGCTATTTTTTAACTATTGTTTTCAATTTCGCTTACTTTGGTATTGTTATGATTTGATGTATGATGTATCAGTGCATTTATTCCGTTCCATATTTGTTTTGAATTGGTAATGTTTGAAAACTGATTCTCATAAAACTTTTTTTTCGCTTCCCTGATAGATTTTTTGACTGATTTATTATAATAGTCATATTGTTTTATATAATACCTATTAAATGGTGCTTTAAAAAATCCATTTCAAATTTTTATTAAATAGCTCGAATGATCATCGAACCACGGTTTTGATTTTATTCTCAACTTGGTGATTTTCATTTTGTATGAAGAATCAAAAATATTCACGAGTTCATCGTGAATATAATTGGGGTTATCTTAGTGAGCCATTGTTTCATGAAAATAAATCATTTTCAATGTCGAATATTTTTTTTGTGACATATCGAATATTATTCGGATCACTATGATATTCAACACATGCTATTTGGATTTTGTGGTCACTCAACGAACTGTCAAGTATAAATGATTTGATTTCTGACTTGAACTATTTCGGAATTCCCTCGTAGGCATTTTCTCGTTACAGGTGATAAAATTGTCAGGAATATATAGGCGATCCTACTCATAAATGTGCATTCTTCTCCTGCCATTGCTCTCTTTCGTCATAATTTTAGTGTTATTCCATTCTATTGTGTGGTCTCCATCGGTTGATATGGCTTCCTCTCTTGAAAGACAAAACGTTATATCAAATTGAAAATATTGGACAAATGTCAATTACCAAGATTGCCTACAAGAGATATTTGGATTCGTACAGGAATTTGCGTATCAGTTATGAGAACGGAAACAGAACTGTTTTTCAATAGACGCAGACACTTTCCGGGGTAGATTGAAAATCTGCCCTTCTACACTTTCATAGATCCAAATATTAATTCTTATTTTTTCAGATTGTTTGTAGGTTACAATACCCAGAAATCTGTGAATAAATATTGCCAAGCTCTGCTTGGTACCGGATAGGATATCATGGTTTCTCTTTGATTTCATTTTCGATTCAATTTACATGTTTCGCAATTAGCAATAACACTTTCAATATATTCCAACATTTTTGTCCGGTAAAGTATTTAAGGCGCTCTCAACTTTGTCTTTTTAATGCCTAAATGTGGTTCATGGACTAATTTCAACATTTCTTGGCGCGAGGTGGTAGGTACAATTATTTTATAATTGAAAAAAGTCAGATCATGAGATGAAAATACATCATTTTTCAGTTTATAACAGTGCTTTATGTCGGTGGATGAGTTTGTTTCATTATCGGGCCATTTGTCCCGAAGAAATGATTTGATTTCAGTTAAGATGGAATCATTATCATCGACAGTTTTAAATTTTTTTTTTTAAATATGTGTATATTATTGTACAACGTGTGTACAATATATTCCATTTCGAGGTTATCTTTGACTTCAAATTTCTAAAACGATCTAGATGAAGCATCTGCAACATACATTTCCTTACCTGATAAATATTCAATTTGTATATCATACTTCGAAAGTCTCAACAACAATCTTACATCAACTCTTTTCAAATCTTTTGGAAAAATTGGTATCAAAGGCTTATGATCGGAGTGAACCTCAACTTTATGACCATAAACAAAAGTGTGCACTTTTGCGAAAGAAGAAACAATGGCAAGAAGTTTTCTCAATTGAAGCGTTTCTCTTTTCAGCTTTTGTAAGACATCTAGATGCAAAAGAAACCGGATGATCCATCCGTAATAAAACGCACCCCAATCCGTCATCAGATGCATCACACTGTATTGTAATTTCTTCATTGGGTTCGAAAATTTTCAATGGTGGACTACTTGTGATCAATGATTCTGAAATGTTCAACCATGCTGTCTCAGTTCTCTGAGGTTAGTTGTGAGCTGTGATCAATTTGGTATAAACTTCGAAAAAATAACTAACCAAACCAAGAATTCTCAAAAGTTCTGTTTTGTTAGTAGGGGGTTCAATTTCGGCTACAGCTCTGATGTTGTCTGAGTTTGGTCAGATATTATTTGTCCCATAAACCTAACCTTAGTTAACTGTGTTACTGAAGTTTTTTTAAATTGAATTTTACACAATATTCTGAGGCCATCTCAAGAACCTTTTTCAGTGCTTCATCATGTTCCTCATCATTTTTTCCAGAAATGATTCAATCATCAAAATATATATTACGTTGGAAAATTTCAGGGGCTGATGAAATTCCAAAGGGAACGCGATTGAATATATACGTACCGAATGGATAATTGGAAGTACATAAATCAGCACTTTTTTTGTCAAGATGTAATTGATGAAAACTATCTTTCAAACCTATTACAGACAATAGTTTCTGAACAGTCAATCTACTGATTATATCTGAACTGGTTGGTATAGTGTAGTGCTCTCGATGAACATATTCATTAAATGATTTGGGATCAATACTATTCGAAGGGATTTCTCAGGCTTTTCAACAATCACAAGAGCATTCACCCAATCTGTGAGATGACTGACCCTAGAAATCACACGTTTAGATTTTAAATATCATGAAGCTTGTTTCAACCGATCATGTAAAGCTCTAGGAACCTTACGACAACATTGAGTCACGGGTTTGGCATCTTTGCAGAGTTTTATTTCACATAATCAAGGAATTTTTGAACTTTAAAAACTGATCTATACTCTTAGATACCGCCAATAGCATTCGGTAAAATATCTAGATTATATACTCTTTTAATCAAATTGAAAGAAAGGCAGTCATGCAAACCCAATAATGGTTCTGATAAAAAATCGACAATAAGAAATCACTGTTTTCGTCAAATTATTGAATGGTCAACTCAACGAGATCTCACCATATGGTTCGAATTTGAAGTTTTCGTAAGACACAAAAGTGACTGAAGAAAGTATAATATTTTTTTTTCAATTGTAATTCTTCAAATATATTCTTCGGTAGAATACTGGTTTCTGCTCCGGAATCAAGCTTCAGACGTATATTCTTCCCTTCGATGGACAAGTTCTCATACCAAGATCCACTGTTTGGATAGATGTGACACTGGTTGATGTATAATTCTCGAATGTTATTAACTTCTCTTTCCAAGTCATCTCCATTGCTGATACATCCGTTTTCTCGAATATTCTCAACTTCAAAGCTATGAATACGTTTTTGGTTGTGTCCACTTTTTTTGTCAGAATATGCGAGTTATTCTGAAAGCTGGCCATTCATTTGGAAGGTGTTCATATAAACAATTCCGACAAAGCAATTGCATCTACTTTCTTCTCTGGATTCAACATCTTCAGGTGCTTTTTACTGAGTTCGACACTCTTGCAATAATCCAAAATTTTGGTAATATCCAAACCAACTTCTCTCATCAGGCGTTGTTGTATCTGCTTATCAGATATTCCTAGTCTCAGCCAATCTTTGATCATTCTATCTTCATATGAAGCTGAACATTCTGATTTTGAACGAAGAAAATCACAAAGCCTTGCCTGTTTCTTCAACTCGGTAGAAAATGGCTCGATCAATTGGTCTTGTCCTTGATTCATATCATTGAATTTCAAAGTCTCTATTGTCGTATTATTTTTTGGGAGGTAATGTTAGTCGTAGGCCTTGATAACTTCGTCGAAAAGTTTTCTTCTTTCTGCTTTGAAATTGTTGGAAATGTCCAAACCCGTCACACTATTTTGATATCATCACTTTCCTTGTATTTTCCTGACGCTTCCAAGAAAATGTCGAATATTTTCTTCCATTTGGTTCAATTCTCCGAATTGCTTCCAAAAACTGAAGGGCTGGAATTCTGAAATCGGCCATAAATCGTTATACTTTCAACTCTACTCTGGTTTTACTTATGACGCCATTTTTTAAAGGGTTTCTTAGTTTAGTTCCCAAATTTTAAAATACATCAAATAAAAAGTATTGTTATCTCTATCTCCAAGGATATATCATGAACTGAAGTAAAATCGAAGTAACATATACGAAGGAACAAATAGTTATGAAAACATATAACAGACGATGTGGAAAATGATGTGCTTCGTTCGATTGCTCCCTTTCTGTAATTCCTTCAATGATGCCTTCCCCCAGCCATTCTTAGAAAACTGTATCGTAATCATGGTAGTATAAATTTTTTCAACTTCTGAATTAGATTATCCAAACGTTTTTTGTCCATTTCGAAATCAACTGGTAAAGGAGGGTGGTTTTCGATCCATGGTAGATAAACTTCGTATCTCCCCGTTCGATTGACAGTAACGGTTTTCGTGAAATATTCCTTTATCTCCAGTTACTTTCACTTTATAGATTCTAGATCGGCGATTCCCAAAATTTCGAGGCTCCATTAGTCTGTTATGGGAATATTTTTGGCGTAAAGGCCATCGTGGTAGATGATGCATTTGGTCTCCTAAAAGGAAACTTATTTATTCTCCCCATGAGCATCCAACCAAATAGTGTCCCCAATGCAACGAGACCACTTTTCAATTTGTATTACCGTCCCGTGAAGAGTTTTTCCGCAACATCTGCTCCGATGAGGACTTCGATCGGACCATCTATGGTGTCGCTTATTTAGATACCAAGTTTTTGAAGTGGATGGATGAATAGAAATTACACTCAAGAATATGACTGGCTGATCTAAATTTCTAAGCTCAAAGTTATAGCATGAATGATCGACACTTTTTGATTGGTAACCACCGAAAAGAGCATGAATCATTGTTTCTTTTCTGGTTTCGTCGAGTTTCATCTCAATATCTACAGCCCTACCAACGTACGAAAGTTGTGATCCAGAATCGATGATGGCTTGAACATTTCTTGATTTCAATTTTCCATTCAACTGGTCAACTATAGTTTGTAAGAAAACTTCATTTAGATATTGATAAGATAAGTTTTTTACGACTGGAACAGGCAAATCGGTATTATCGAAAGAAACATTTCCACTTCTATAGACTTCGGGCACATCATACAAGAATGCTTGCCTGAACAGGTTTTGCATTCCAATTCAGCAGCTGTTCTGCACTTTCTTGCAGTTTGGAAAAACTTCAGACAAAGATGAAAACAGCCTTTCTCCGAGAGCTTCTTCTTGCGTTGAACCAAAAACATCTTCGATGGTTGGGAACAATCTTTAGATTGATGTTCTTTCTTACAGAATAAATATTTCGTGAAGTTTCGATTTGTCCGGATGCAGTTGCAATTGGAATGTCATCTAAAAAAAGTTTGTCTTCTTTTCGGTAGTTCGAATCCTGATGCTGCTAAACTGACCCGTTCTTCGCTCTCTACCTTTTTTTTGATGAAATTCATCAACTCATAGAGGCGAGTTCAAAGAGAGCCTTGAACAAAAAAAATTCTATTTCTTTGCCAAGCACGTAATGTTTCTTCAGGTAGACATTATTCCACTAATGGATACAGCATGGCTGCGCACTTTTCAGAAGTTACTCCTAGGGTTTCTAATGCCCCTAGTTGAGAATCTAGCTGATCATATAGTGTGGTTAACTTGTTTTTTTTGGTGATTTCGTTTAATAACAATTTCAAGAGCTTGCGAACATCAAGCTCTACTAAAATATCATCACGCCCAAAAAGTGTATCAAGGTTCTCAACGGCTTTATCGTTTTCCTTTGTTGGTGGATAGCTATCAACTAACTGTCGTGCTCGGGATCTAGGCTGAGTCGATTGTAACAGGTACTGCAATTTGTCTTCCTTCTGTAGTTGTTCGTCGTCATGTATTCTCTGGAACTGGCTCCAAAATGATAACCACTAGTTGATGTCACCACTAAAATTCGAAAACTCAAAGATGGGTAGTTTCAGATTCCGTTTGGTTTTGGAATCACTTGAAGTGCTCCTCGTTTCAGCAACTAGTTCTCTTTGAATCAGGTAATCTACTCCACATTCCAAGCTCAGGTATCTCTCAACTATTACATTGGCTCTTTGCATTTCCTCATCAGTATTGATGTCACATTCTTCGTCGAGGATGAAATTCATCAGCTTTTGATTCAAATCATCTAAAACTTTTCAGTTGTAGAATCTGAAGGCTGCCTTGAATTGCGAATAAGTTTCGTTCGAGTCTCTTCATTTCTCCTTAGGTATTGTAAAAGCTGTAAGTTGAACATCTAACGCTTCAATCAGGGTCTCCATATCGGTATCTGCAGGCCACAACTAGTATTCAGAACCAACAAGGGTATGAACGTGTGTGTCCTGTCGCCATATTTTGCGTATCAGTACTTACCCAGTAGGAGATACGTCTTGTGGTGATGAAACGAAATGAGCTTGATTGGAACCCGTAAAACGTAGAGATATTTTCACTTTTTGGAGGAAAATGTCATTAACTTTTACAAAAAACTATATTTCAAGAAATCACTAGCAACTAAACTAATGAAATACACCAATACATAGTGATACTACGAAAACGGATAACCCGACAAAGATAATCACAAAAAAATATATACTTAGAGCTCTCTATTCCAACGTACTTCATATGAATAACCAGGGTACCCGAAATCGTAAGACCAAGTATGTAATCCCCTATCGATACCAAAAGTAAGTATATAATAGGATGATGGGGTGAATGTAATAGAATAACTTGTTTTATACAGCTCTCTTGAGATGGTTATTGTGTTTTCCACCCTGGGTACAGCTTCTCCAGTAAACCAAAATATGTGTCTGACATATTTCTGAGACCGATCGTTTTCCATTTGAAACATTTCACCTTTTGACTCAGGCACGTTCCTGAAACATGGCAGAAACCAGAAATGACCTAGGCATGAAACGTTTCAAGGCAATGTTTCAAGTGAAACGTTCCTGATACATAACATAACTGCATATGAATACATGAAAACACGTATCTGAAACATTTCTTTAGTCAAAATTTTCATTTCTGGCACTTTTTCGAAACATGGGAAATTCAGAAGATATTCCTTGTATGATGAGAAGGTATTGTGGAATACAAAAAAAACGGGTAGGTTTTAATCATTCTTTTTAAATCATATAATTGAAATGTATGTACGAAATGACGAGTCATCATTTTGTTTCCCTCTTATGAAGGCTAATGGTGAAACCATGTCGATGTGAACCTATCACAGTCTCTGTCATCGGAGAAAATCGTTTTCTGGAATAATCTTCAAAATATTAAACATTTCATCATTGCTCATTCTAAAAAGACATACCTATACCTTCTCAGACGTGTTATTAGAACAACCATATATGCTCATTAATTCATTCTCCTGTGAACTTCTTCAAATCGCTGTCCGTCACTGTAAAAATGCATTATGAGGCTCTTAATTGGAAAATGTTGAGAAATTGACTCACCTCTTGAAATAGAAATTACTTGGAGATCGTTTAAGGGATTGTAAAATACTCCATTTTCCATGCACATAACCTATACACTCCGAACAGTAACATTATGAAGAAGTTTTGTTTTGATCACTTATTTCTAAACTAACTAAACAATCCTCATGCACAATGCTCATATGTGAATAGCACAAAATAGACGTTTACCACATTAAAAAACAAGAAAACATGAAAAAGTGACGAGACAAGATGGATGGACGCTCTAGCTCTAAGGCAAACTGTATGCATCGAGTTTTTGTGCGCATGACCTTTTGTTCGTGCTAACAACTGACAACTATATACGCTATTGAAATATTTCTGGCATGTGTCATTTGATAACATATTTTATAGCCTTTTTTTGAAATATGTCAGAGGCATTGCTTTGATGCTTTGATTATGACACGTTTCTGGTATATTTCTGAAACCTCGTTTTTCAATGTTTCAAATATTTCCTCAGGTGATTCATTTGAGATGTTTCAAACACGTTATGTGTTTACTGGGTCGTAGGGGAACGTTGTCCACAAACAAGCGTTACACGTTTTTCCAACCTCCTACAACACCGAATGAAAACTATCCTGCTGTTCAACTCACTTTTTTTCATATATCACAAAAGGAACGCTTGTTTTCAATCCCTTCATTAGTGCCTCTCTTTATATTTCAGGTTGGGAACCCTGATAATGATAGTGGAGCGGAACTCTGTAACCACAAAATCAAAGCTGAGCGATAGCGATTCGCTTAGACTGTGACCGGTTTTTACGCCTAGGGAGGATTTGTGAACAACTTCTGTCACTTATAGCGACAAATATCTCCAAAACGTCGTAATTCTTCACAATCAGAAGTTATCGTCTGTAACGAAAGTACATTCGGAATCTCTATGATTGCAAAACCGATTTTGATGTCTCCGGGAGGCGATAGTGCCTTCTAACATATGAAAACGACATGAGATATGAATTTTTAACAATTTTACGGTTCACCCCATTCTACTTTTTATTCATTCCCACAGATGTCGATTCGGTTGTAATTGTTCCAAACGTACATGAAAATAATTTTGCGATCTAAATCCTATGGAAATTGGCTGGTATCAAATTTCAAGAAATATAATCGTTCTCATGAAGCTTTGACGGGATATAAAAAAATTGCGATACAACATAAACATCCACATTCAAAAGAGACCGACTTTGTTTCCCTCTCTCACTTTATAGCACTTTATACACAGTCACATTCTAAGCGAATCGCTATCGCTTCGCTTTAATTTTGAGGTTAGAGTCCCGCTCCTGGTAGTTCTAATGAACCTGCAGATAACAAACAGAAGTAAGGTCATGTAATGCATTATGAATCCAAAATTTCATGATATCTTCTAAAAAGCTCTAGCTACTATAACTCAAACGAACAAATTTCTGAGTCTTCTTTAATGTTTTAAATATTTGAAAACTGAAAATTTCAAGTACATTTCAGTAATAAATATAGTATAAAGTTGCATTACGCTATTACACCAAAAAAGCTCTACACTTTACGAAGGCTGGAAATTTCACAGGCAACCTAAAATATCACTTGACAACTCACCGAACCTTATATGTATGAAGTAAAAAGTGTATTAATCAAAATCCTTTTCTTCAGTTTTCATTATTATTCAATATATTTGCGACATCCACAAAGCGAAACAATTGCATATACCATAAACTGAATCAAAATCCACAACTCCACAGCCACAACACAACATTGATATATGAAATGAAAAAAGTGAAATGGCTACCGATGAACCAGAGTTGCCAATGCAATTCGCCTCTGTGGGCAGTTTGTTGATCCTGCCACAGAACACACGTGTTCTACGACTATATGTTCTTTGCTTTTAAGAGGGTGCAACCAAGGTCCTAATTTTAGGTGCACTATTGGTAGAATTCAGCATGTCAATTTTCAATCAATGATTAGGCTAGAATGAGATACCATGGAGCAGAACGTTTTCAAAAACAAGCATGTTGAGAGTTCGAAAAAAAACAAGAAAGAGTATTTCATCAGATTGATATTTTACTAAGCACTAATTACTAAAGATTAATGGATGTTCCCTTCTTCTTCTGTTCCCAAAGTATCCTGCTGGCCAGCAGCAGAACGGTAACCCAGCGCATAACTACTCCGATGACTACCCGCGTATTGTTCGAGCGCATGTGCCCTGAAAAGTTAGTAGTTGGAATTAGAAGTATTTTGTTGTATAGGTACGGTGATAATGAGGATAAGCAAAAATGCAATAAATTAGTAAACCTAATCGAACGCTTATTTATCACAAAGAGTGTTCTTTAGATTCGCCCTTATGTATTTGAATCTTGAATGATAGAGTGTTACCTTCAATGGACCATTGCCGTGACCACGGTATTCGAAAGACGTACTTAGAATACTTGTGTTCCAGTGCAGACTAAATTGTGGGTATTCGAGAACTGAATGGCAGATACTGGACTGAAGTTTCGCCAGCAGTGTTCAAAATTGCCAGCATTTAGCCAAACTACAATACATTAGGCCTGAAGGTGGTCACAAATTCAATGTTCGTTGGGTAGTTGATAGATATTTCTCTCTTTTTTAGGCTTGCAAAGGACAGCTCTATCCTGCTCTGAATATTAATATTTCATAGAGAGTTGTAGTCGAATAATAAAGCACAGTGAGTAGAAATAATAATAACTGTATCCTTTTTCTCGTTTTTACTACTATAACCTCTGAAACTAACCTAACACGTAACAGGCGCATTATGATTCTTGCAGGAACAGAGACGCAGAAACCACAGTCCTAAATACTAGCCAATACTCAACTTGAAATTGATGAAAATAAAAAATGTAATCTGTTATCTCCGGATTTGCGAAAAGCGTTCGATAATGTGGATCAAACAATACTACTCTAAATCCAAACACTGATTTGCACTGGAATCAGAGTACAAATTCACAAATGGTTTGAAAACTACTTAAACAGTTTGTATATTATGACAATGAAAAATATTCACTGAAAAAGATAACTTGTGGAGTTCCTCGAGGTTCCATTCTTGGTCCAGTTCTGTTTTTGATTTATATTGATTCTATATCTCTATTGAAACTTCTTGGCAACCTGGAATCATTCGCGAATGGCACACATTGATTTATTTTGCAAATGACTCTACTCAGTCACAAAATTTTCGAAAATTGATACATCAACTATAAACCCGTTGTTAAAATCTTGAGACTATACATACATAGATGAAAAACTGTCTTGGGAAAAGCACATTTAGAAATTAATAGCATTTTTCTTTTGATTGGTGTTTCATTCAAAATAAGAGATTTTTCACCATGCACTAATTTATTAAATATTCATCACTGTTTAATGAATGCGAATATAAAGTATTTAGTATCTGTTTAGGGCACAGCCATCGAATCATTAATGAAGCCATTGAAAAAAACTGCCAAATGAAGCTATAAAATGTATTAATAATATGAACTATCTGGAACATACAAGGAATTTATATAAACCCAAAGAACTCTCAGATACTGAATCTCTTCACGAAATACAACCATATATATATTTATTCACCTTGTCAGAAACCAGACAAAATTCTCGAAGTTGAAATTTTTGGAGGTGAATATTCATGTTCACGATACCCGCCAAAATGATTGTTGGCGACCTTTGGATGTGAGAACAAACTTTGGTCAGATATTAAAATCGCATAGTGGTGTAAATATGTATAATTCAATTCTTCCTGCTCTCAAGAATATTAGGCATGAACATTCATTCAAAAACATTTGAAGGAATATTTTTTTGAACTGCTGAGATTTCATTTCATTCATTCCACCTGTGAATTTATTTGCTTCGTAACGTGATTATTTCACATGTATACCCACACATCCCTGTCATGAACTGATATAGTTTCTTGGGATGAATAAATGGTTATATTTCCTTTTTATTCAATACTCAGCTGTTCGCCTTGTATCATGACTAGACAGTTTCCTCCTGTCCAATTTCCTCTCTATTGTTCATGAAATGCAAAATTTCTTTCTTGGGAACTGACACAGCGGAAGTAGCTCTGTAATTAATTATAAAAAGTGTACTGCTATGATTATTAACACATTAGCTGGGGTAAAGGCCACATTCTATCGAATGAAGTTCATTTGTAACTGTTAATCCTTATCTTCTGCTGATTCCGAATACCACTCATGAAATAATTTCTTGCATTATAGAAAATAAAAGGAGATTGATCTCGATTATTATGTGTTATTGAACAGTTCTGCTTCGCTTACTATATACTGGTATGTGTCATTTAACTTATTTCTCAACAATTTTTCAATTTTATTGAGAATGAATACATCGACAATTATAACTGCACGATGATTCACAAGTCATTTCTGGATAGTTGATTATTTTCTTCGGATTTCGAGATTCCCCAACACCTCATTCATATTGTTCGCAAAAGTAACGGCATTTTTTTTATATGCAGATTCATACGAAAGGGAAGCCCTGAATCAAATGACAGGAGATACGAATCAACATTCACTTTGAATTTTCGAAATTTGTAAGCCGCAAGAAAAACCTTCCTCTGCAAGGAGTTTCAAAGTTCATCTGTTTCTATTGATAGAAGATCCCTGAGCATGAGAAGTTCGACAGTTCTCTAAGCTCACAACAAAGGGGTGGATATTTTGAATTCGTTGGGTCATCCGTGTAGATACTACCGAGGTTGGAACGAATGATGATAATTCAGAAGAGCACCGACCGTGGTAAAATCTAATGAAGAGAGACATGTCTCCGACCATTCTACGATGTTCCAACAAAGTGAGCAAGTCTGTGAGCGAAGTTTCACCAACAAGACGTATTGCCATTCTCAGAATATAATCAATAAGCTTCAATGACTGTATTGGTGCAGAGCTCCATACATGAGAACTATATTCCAAGACAGGTCGTATCTGAGCCTTGTAGATCGTAAGAAACTAACGACAAGTGAAATATTTCTTCACACGAAATATTATTCCAAGCATGTGGAAAGCGATCGAACTCACATGATTTTTTCCATGAGAGATTACTAGTGATCCTAATTCCTAGCATCAAGATACTTGATTTTGTAGGAATAGTTGCTCCTGACATCTGAATACTAGATAATGATAGATCGGCTTTCTTTGAGAAGAGACATGTCTGGGTTTTCCCAGCATTGAATTCCACCAACTTGATATTATCACATTCTATTATTTTTGTCAAGTCATCGTTAATTCTATTGGTGTGAATATTTCTCTGAATTTTTGTTTCTTGTGCTAGTATGGAGACTCTGGAAGAGGAACCAAAAAATTGTTGGTTCCGTTAACAAGCTGACGAACATCAATCCTCAGAAGTCGAAAATTGTGCCAGCAATGGATTAACGAGGCCTTAACTTTTGAGGTGCGATAACCCAGCAGGGTGGCCTGGCGGGGTTTCGAACCTCGGTCTTCCGCTCGAATGGCGGAATTGCTAACCGCTGCACCACCAAGACCACTAGTACGAAGAGTACTGTCGTCCGCAGAACTATAAACTGAACAAGACGTTCTCCAGAAAATAAGTGATATGGAGCAGAAACAAAGTGGACGCCAGAACTAAACCTTGTAGAACACCTGCATTTATTGGGAGAATATCAGAGGATACTTTATCAACAACCACATAAGACGGCAGTTGTATGTGTCTTATGTTTTGTTGAAGGGGTAAATGAATTCAAAGTGGAATTTTTGATGACAGCTTCAATTGTTGCACCACATCTGTTTCTTGCGTTAACATATTCAGATCTCGTTTCTGAACTTGTATTTTGGCGCTAGCGATTGAATGCCACTCAATTGGATGTGACAGCCTTAGAGCAGCTTTTATTGAATTATGGTTTCTCAGAGTGTGGTGTCTTTGTATTACTCGAGATGATTGTGTCCATTTCCAAAATGATAGTTTCGAAGATTTCTTTAACACATAAAGTGGGATCACCAGATGAATAAGAAACCCTTCTTCAAGGAAAATCAGAGAAAAAGATTCGAAGATCATCACAGTCTGCTGACTTGTAATGCCAGAGAAGACGTGCGGGTTACTTACTGTTTACTGCAGCCGAATACGAATAAGTTTTGTAATAAATGTGTGATCAGAATCACCCAAGGGGAGGTGAATTTTGATCTGATAAGTATCAGGATGAGTAGTAAAAAACAAGTCCAGTGTATTGGCAAATTGGCTATTCGTATCAGGAATACGAGTGATGTTGATCTATCATTTGTTCCAGATCAAAAGTAATAACAAATGCCTCTGCCTGTCGTCCTCTTTCATCTGTTTCGTTCGAGAATTTAAGCCATGTCGAATTATGTACATTGAATGAATGATATGTGACCTCAGCATTTGGATGGTTTTCTTCAAAGAAGTCTCCTCCAATAGAAATTCGAATAGTCTGCCAGAAGAGTCATTGTTGGGTAATAAATATAGACAACAAACAAATTTAGTTTGTTGACGATTGACAAGCTTAAACCAGATCACGTCAAAATCTTTTTGTTCCAGCCATTTTTCGCGTTGCCACGAAAAATCTTTCCTAGAGTATAAAAATGCATTTGCATGATTATAATTCTATATTCCAAACGAGTTCTGGAATTCCCGTGAATAATTTCGGAGTTAGATATTTTTTTGAGTCTTCTTTGTTTCCAGTAGTAATATAAAATTTCCATCGCACTCATCTGTTATTTCCAACTGATTTTATAGTTCTGAGAAAACTACAGTGAACTCAGCCATGCAAGAATTGTCCTTGGATATAATTCATTTCAGAAAACTGGGAAGATGTAGGATTAACGCAGCATAGAAAAAAATGCATTCCCGAGTAATTTTTTTTTTCACAACAGTAAAAAAAACTTGACCTTTCTGCATCTCTATCGATGCGTGAACTTTAATTTTTTCCAACGCGAAAAAAACTGCCAAAATAATTCACACTGTGAACATGAAATATTACTTTATGAAGGATTTTATTTTAACAGAGTCATGGAACAATTTCAATTTTTGGAATAATAATTGATAGTTAAGTTTGAAAAATCACTTCCAACACAAATTTTCAAAGATGTTCCATGTTGCTGCTGGTCAGAAAACAGTCAAACACGCGGGGTGCCAAAAGGCCGTTTTTATAGTAACTACACAGGAAAACCACTGGATGCTGTGAAATTGTGCGATAACTTATCGGGACAAAAAAACACTTGAAAATGTATTGGAAGTATTTATTTTTTAATATATTTCAGTTGATGGAAATTTACATTCACAGGTATATACAAAATTTTGTTTTCGTGTATAAAATTCGTGTTTTCGTGACACATTCGAGAAAAATTTGGAACTTTCATGTGCCATTGAAAAACCAATCGTTTTACGCACTCCATACCCAAATAACTATTTCATGTTGAAGTTTTGAAAAATGTCTATGTATTGCCCTGAAATCAGTCAGGAGAGAGCCTAGATACTCCATTGATGAAACTAGTTCAATTTTGTCATTAGTTATTCTGAGATTGATATCATCGAGGCTTACACCATTTTTGTGCCTGTTATTGTTATTATTAGTACTTTCGTTTCAAAGACATTTATTTCAGTCTACTGGATTTCTAATAGTTGGCTACTTGAAATAGTAGCAATTTTTTGTGAGGACTGTACTCAAGATGATAAAACATATATTTTTTTCTACCCAGACATGTAAATGATATCACGAAAGGAACCTATTATTTTGATATTAATGGTGAAACATCTCATCTCAATTCAAATAATTTTAATTCGTGGGATACATCATGAAAACATCTTTCATATGACAAAAGTACCCAAACTGATGAGATACATCATGTTTTGCGTTCGTATAAAAATGTTTCTGACAATACATACAAATAAAGCTATGAAAATGAATTGATTATTCACATAAGAAACATAATTGACGATTGAACGACTCACCTGAAAGAAGTTCAATCTAAATTATACGAGGTTGGTCACATCCGAATAGATCACCTCTATGATTGATATGCGCAAGTTGAAAGAATAACTAACCATGCCCCGATCTCACGATACCTCAGTCGAATATTTGTCAATATACCTTGCGATGATATCGCCTTTTTGGGTCGGGATGACAAAAAAATATTGTATTTTTGAAAAATGGGTGGGTGTCTCCCTATTCGGATGTGACCAACCTCGTGTAATTTGAATTTAATTTCCCACCGGTAAGTCGTTCAATCCTCAATTATACTTCGGTTGGTCCATCCGAATAGGGAGATGTTTAAAGAATAATTGAAAGGCGATCAATATTTCATTCGGACTGATCTCGAACTGATCAAGTAGTCTAAAAGAACTGTTCATCCTTCACATAATTTCCCGCTATAAACTAAGCATTTGATACAGTTGATTCAAGACAGTATTCGAATACTGATACAATACAGTGTTCCAAAGCTCAATTAACCAGAAAACCTACACTCGTTTAATGAAATTGCGGTGGTAATCCGCAAATATACTTACTTACAATATATAATTGTGATTATTGGTCTATCGTAGAATTTACCAAAAGTATTTCATTTTTTGAACCAGCTTAAATTTGATTAAGTATATGGTGCCCGCGCTCATATCAATTCTATAGGCCGCACACGTGGCAGCATGTTTTGTGCTGTGGCCTTTGAATTGATCAGTATCAACGCCACCAAACTGCAGGCTCATTTTTAGCAAACGGCTCAAGATCTGAGGTGTAGCTGGGTTATGAGGGTTCTCATAAGATAGGATGAGAAAAAACATCATTCTGATGTTGTAGTGAATGTATGCGGCTTATATAATGGATAATCGTGGATGCCATACACAATTCAGGTTTCTCAGTGGAGAAAAAAAAAACTAATGTTTGTGGCTGTTGCTTTCTTGGTCCCGAATTTCTATCGATGATTTTGTTCTCGGCAGGGAAGAGGCAAGTACGTACGCTCCTCAAGCGGAAGACCCGTGTTCAATCATCTACCGTGCCAGAACTCACACGCCAAAAAGCAAGGCAAGCAAGGTCATTGCTCGAAAAAGCTTCGACCTCTGAGGGCCGACGCTCGTCAGCTGGTAAACGAAAGAAAACTATTTGCTTCCTCGTTGTTGCCTGGTATATTTTGGAAAATTCAGGCCTTGTTTCACCTTTCAGTTAACAACATATGCGTCGTAGAATACAAACCAATAACGATATCAAATTAGGGCACACGGTCAACTGTTAACAAATGATAGATTGGTATTTGCGGATAAGCCCTAGTGGAGTAGGGAGGGGTTCACTTATACAGCAAATTATTGATTTTCAAGGGCGCCGAATACCTGAAAGTAAATAACAACATTATCAACCCACCAAATAATGTCGTAATGAAAGACCAAGTAGTATCCTGCTGAAAATTTTATCAACGAATTGAACAGGAGAAGTCAAATTTATCTTTGAATAATCTGTAATAGAAAAAATTAAGTAATATACCAAGAAGTTCTAACATTTAGATAATGGATAAACAATTCTTATCAATTTTATTCAGGTACTAATAAGGGTTAAACGCAAGAAAGCGTGGAAATCAAATGATCCATGTACATAGTTGAACCATCTTTAAAAAAAATACGCATTGCGAGAGCTCAGGCGCAGGCGTAACGGAATGAATAGCATAAATGTTGTTATTTCAATTTCCGATTAACAATGACAAATTAAAACTGATATTATGAATTCTCAATACGATAAGTAAGTAGTAATAGCAATGAAACAGTTAAAGCTAGCGCAAATAGCGGCTAGCAAAAATGATTATGAAAAAACAGACAATGGAATTGTCTTGACAACTCATATCTCTCGGTTTTTCCCAGGAACTAGCTCCAACAAACTGCACGGCAAGGAATGAATAGGTCAAATAACAGCTGCCTGTGAATCCGAAGATTTGCAGGTTCCGTCAATTCGTGAATTCGCAGCTATCTGGTAATCGGGGGCCAGGCAGCTAGAACTTTGTGGTTCTTGACCGAATGACAAGCAACAAGACTTCCTTAGCATAAAAAAATAGGAAAAGAGCTCATGTCACTATTCCCCACTAAGAATATGTCAACCCCAACAAAAATACCCAATATTATTTATGAAATATAACAAACAACGTTTAAAATAAACTGAGAATTATGAACCATCAAAATCGAAGTAAATATAGAGGATGCCTTTTAATTGAAAGCGAAATAGTTAGTTAAGGGGAAATATGTTTAAAATCCAAATTCTTACCCATAATTAGTCGATTTATCTAAATATACTTAATCTCAGCAGGTGAACTGTATATAAAAAAAAAAATGTGAAAGCTCAGTATGCTTTGAGCTAGCACTCTGCCTTTATGACTTCATATCGAAATCATCCAAGATGAATCCGTATTGAACTACTACCCTTTCTTATGAGATGTTGATGTACCAAAATTCACTCAGACTTCACAAAGATAAACAAAAAAATTGTCAAAAGTGAATTATACTAGCATGATATTTACAAAAACTTATAGCTTACCCAGGCCAAGGGTTTTTTCCTATAAGGCGGGAAAATAATCCCTCCCAAGATAATATCACACTGATTGCTTTTCCACCGGAACTATGGGGAGACAATGGCCGTCATTTGCCTACCTTGAACGAAAACAAACAAAAAAGTGTTTCAGAAACGATTTAGGCAAAATCATAAACGGTATCACAAGAAGAGGAAACTTTCAGTTACTAATCATTGATATACCTGAATTTCAGTAATCCTGACAACTTTCAGGTAATTTGTGAGAAATGAATCACATAAAATCCTCTGAGAGAGACTGGAAATGAATCGCTTCAACCAAAGTATTCGCCATAAATCAACTACGATTCATGAATCTTCAATTTGTGAGTTTCAAAAATAATGAAATGAGGATGATTAAAATAATGAAAAATCCTGCAACCCAGCTGTGTTCACTAAAGAGGTCTCTCTCCTACATAGCTCGTTCCGTTACCTGACACGGATGCTCCATTTACACCGTCCTAAATCTAACGAAATATCAACGGAACAAAACTACCTTATTAGCATAATGGTTCTCAACTATAAAAAAAAGTAAAGTAACGAATAAAGTTATATTATACTGCATAAAATGCAACAATCGAACACTCGAATAAAACCGATACCGGTTGATGCGGAGCTGTGGAACAGCCAAGGTCATACGAAGCAACTGTCAGTACTGTCTTTGAGATTTGTTATTTTCAGGAAGATCTAAATTAATTTTCGAACAATGAATTCCAATCAATACTTAATTGTCACCACTCAGACATTGGGCTTATTTCAAGGAGACTACGTACTGGAAAAAGGTAAGTTAACGATTCTTTAAATATACAGCAACAACCTATTGAAATTCTTTCACTTGCTAATGGAACGTTATACATATCTACTAATGCAATTGACTTTCGTACAATAATTCACTGATCTAAATAATTTTACAGGTCTTGGAGTTATAAGACACCTGAATCCCAATGCAAGAAACATGAACGAAATATTCGACTGTTTATCAGAACAAACTCGACAGAAAAACTATGAAACGAATTCATCAAGTGCAGGTTTGCGGAAGATACGGTAGCAATATATCGGGGTGCTTCGATTCATTCCCAATAAGAAAGTGGGTTTTCACGAAGTAACCAGTGAACAACGAGAATATGTACAGAGTTAACCACTATTTCAACGAAAAACCGAAATATATAGTGGGTATACCACTAGGAGTGCAACAGTTCAATCCATACAGGGTAATTTCGAACAGAATTTGGCTCAGATACAAGGGTGGTTTATAACGTTACAAATATAAGGTCTCTGTGCAACTCGTTGAAAATTCCCATTGTCGAAATCTCCTCGATCTGCAAGGCTAAATATCGGTACCTCTCAAGTAATTCTGTAAACAGCCACCCATATTCAACCACAAATGTCAAATGAATTTATTTTCCATTAATATCGAATCCTAATGTTTTCCATAATACCACAAAAAAAAATTTCGACCTCAATAATGTATAACCAGATTCATCAAGATTTTTGAAACTGAATAAGGTGCAACAGCTAAGCCAGAACACATAAAATGGAATTAAAAAATTTGGTGTCTAGATTGAAATCGCAAATATTTGTTGTGTTCATCTGCGTCTGTTAAAGCCATCGAGGCTAAAAAACAATTTTCATATACCAAATTTTTCATACTTCCGAGTGAGGGGCTGTGACAAATTCATGCAAATGCTTCAGATTAAAAATAAATGTATAGCTACCAGTGGACTCAAACCTGAGAAAATAGCTGAATGAAAATTGTTCTTCACATTGACGTACAATGTCGACAAATTTCAGTAATATGGCTGATCTCTCAACATAGAGCTTTAGCTGGCGATGCGAAATCTTCCGTGGATCAGGTACCTGCTTTCAGTCATATAGGATATCAGAGGGGATTTAATATCCCAGATCATCATTTCGAAGTGTAGGCGTTGTTGGTTATGGTTTGCCATGTGCTGTAAAATGTTTAACGCGGCCAGAATATAGGTTCAAATATGTTACCTGCTCTATTCGGTGTCGTGAACCTCTCTCATAGTCTTCTGTTTTGTCTGCTTGAAGTGTGTAACGAGAGTATACGTCTCTGTTCAGATTACCCAGGCTATTTGCTCAGAGGCGGAAGGTGTGGATTCTTTGGACGCCTTCCTAGTACTGAATTTATAAATGTGACTAGAAGGAATGTTTATTTGAATGGCATGAGCGCCAGAATTTTTTTTTTGGATTAAAATGCGATAATGAATCCTTGAAGAGGATAACAATTCAAACTTTCCCTGAATGAACCCCAAAGTCTAATTTCTTCCTTTGAAACCAATGGATGAGCAACTGAAACAACTAAATACTATATTACATATATTCAATTTGTACAAACTGGAACGTATACAAAACTGAAATGTATACCAACTTGGAATATATACAAAACTGGAGTAGATACACTACTGGATCATACAAAACTGTAATTGACTTGGACCAAGATCCAACTCTAGTGTCTAATAACCTTGTGACTGTCTTGATACTTGAATATTATTTGATTATTTGATTTACACTGATTTGTGAATCTCTGCGCCTGTCGGTTTTACAAAGAATTACCTGGTGTCCTCAGATAGCTTAAGGGTGGTACGTCTACCTTCGCTCCTTCCACAACGTAGACCAAGGTATTGTTGATGGGTACAGATCAAACTGTCCAATGTGGCTCTCTGTATTCAGTGGACCTGATTTTAAGGTGCTAGTATTCCATAATGGGCCAACTCAACCCAGCAAATCATGTAAAACAATACAGAACGCATTAGAATCAGTCTCAAAACTTAACAGTTACAATTGTATCGTTGTGAATTGACCGTTCGATCCAAAGCATATAGCTATACACAATACATAATTATATTCTGACAGAATTCATTAATGTAACATCAAATTCTTATACCAACAAGAATGTCCACACGTGTTGAGGAAAGATACAATAATGAATCTGGTCCGTTGCTGGATCTAACTGAGAATGGTGTAACCCTTCTCCCGTGATCGATAGAAAAGAGTTCCAATTGAACGTTATATTTTTATTGTCCAAGTGCCGGCTCTCAGCGGAGAGGGATGGTGGGTAAAAGATACTTCCAAATAGAGAAGATGTCAATGTATTTCCGGACAATAGACCGATTTCACGATGCAAATTCGTGGCCAAGAAGTATACTTACAGAAATATCACTGAAGCTGCTTCAGTGAACGTACCCCAAAATCTATCTCCTGAATAATAGTTATCACATAAACGTTGACACCGACCAAACTACCTTGTAAGTTATTCCTAGAAAACGAAAACTCTCTTGCTAGTTCTAGAATAAAAATCGCAAAGTTTTCAACTCATAAATAAATCCCCAACAGGATCATGAATCTGAACTGATGTTATTCGTAAGGAACATGCAAATCTAGCTTAACCGAACACAAAACAAAATATGACTGAACCTCGCAGGTAACCGCGCCAATAGGAGAAGAAGAGCTACAACCTAAGAGAGCGACGTTAACATCGAATGAAATTGACAGTATTGACAACACAAACCCAAGTAACCTTACACTTACTGCCTAAATCACTACATGTAAACAATCAATGAAATCAGAAAAATGCATATTCTATAACAGTTATAACACACGTTATGGGCGCCAAATTTTGTAACCCTTTCCTCGTGATTGATAGAAAAGAGTTCCAATTGAACATTATATTGTTTTTGTCCAGGTGCCGGCTCTCAGCGGAGAGGGATGGTGGGTAAAAGATACTTCCAAATAGAAAAGATGTCAATGTATTTCCGGACAATAGACCGATTTCACGATGCAAATTCGTGGCCCAGAAGTATACTTGTGGTTAACAATAGTTGATACGAGAGGTATATAATGTTTCTATTTCTAATTCAGACCTCAGTTCTCCTATTAAATTAACTAATTTCAGCGTAGCGGTAGCCACAATCAGGTACAATTGTTAGCTACTTCGGTTGCGAGGGCTTATGGCTTGACAACAAAAATGGAAAGATCTTACTTGGTATCTTCAAGTCTAATTCCTATAAGTCGCTCTCCTGGGTAGGTGGTCGAGAACACAAGTTAGCTTGCTGCGAAACAACACCCTGGATACCAGCCACAAATGATACAGCAATAGAACCTCCCTGGAGTGAAGTTTACCCTATCAGCAGTGGCAGAATAACCAAGGGGCTCAGGACGAGTGATGAAACGAAGGATCAGTACTAAAACGGAGGACAAAAAAAGGCCTAAAAAGGGGTTAGGATCAATAAATATGTCCTACCAGCTATGTTCGATATAACCTTACCGTAGTTGGTAGGTGGCCTTATGAGATTAAGTTAGGAAACCACCGGAATCTTAGAAATATCCCCAGAATAACAGGTGAGTAATCACTCCTGACAACAACTACAAAAGATTTCCAGAGTTTTCTTTAATTATATCCAAAAATCCACAAATGGGTGACAAGCACCAGCTCAAGAAGGCCTGGAAAGGGTTAGGATCAATTGAAATATCCTATCAGCTATGCTCGATATAACCTTACCGTAGGTGGTAGGTGACCTTATGAGGTTAAGTTACTAAACCACCGGAATCTTATAAATATCCCCAGTATAAAAGGTATGTTATCACTCCTGACAACAACTACAAAAGATTCCCAGAGTTTCCTTTAATTCATATCCAAAAATCCACAAATGTGTGACAAGCACCAGCTCAAGTAGAATAATGAATTCATAAAATTTCCTCAAAAAAAGTAGCTTTTTTTCCCTCCTCAATCTCTTTTCAAGGTCGAGTTTCTTAACATAGTTGAAAGGACATGGAATTTTGAAAACAGCGATGGGACTTAGAGTTTGAATGATTTCAGGCAGATGTGAAATATAATACAGGGTGGAGGCCATGAAAGATGAGAATTTTATAATTGAGATAAATGGTGTGAATGCTTATATTGAAAGGGAGTATTTGATCTGATATTCATCCTTTCTATTTCAGGTGGTACTGATGATACCTTCATGTGGAGATATATCAGACAAAATTGACTATTTTGAGGTTACAAATAAAATTAATAAAAACATCTTTGCGTTTGTTATTTTTGTTTTCTACTGTTCAGGCGACCGTAACAATGGATTTGGAAAGATTTATATTGAATCTTGACTTGAAAATTGAATGAACCAATTTCAACACTCAGTAGATACTTTCGGCCTGTTAGAAGAGATTCTGACAAGACTTACGAAACATGATAATGTGAACAAAATCTCGATTGATTTTATATCCAAACGTACCTATAGAAATAACGATACTGGATAAATTTCAAAATGTACCAACATGGAGTCACATGGAGTCACTGTGAAAGTGATTCAGGCAGCAGCACATACTTCATTCAATAAATCAATTGAAATTTCATAAATAACAAAAATATGTGCTACTTACCTGAGACACCCTCTGAAGATGGTCCGGATCCAGAATCATGCTGGTTGAACTGCTTTCCAAAAATTTGTAGTCAACAATTATTCAAAATTCATTTTCCAGCCAACCAATAAAATTACTATGCAGCTTCAATTGCTTGAATTCCGCTGGTCAGGAATGAATTCTGAAAATATATGGAGAAACAGTCACAGTTCACAAACAATAGAAAGTTTGATTGTCAAGCAATTGAAAATAATTCTGTAAACAAATCAAGATGGTTTCCTCAACCAACTGATGCATGTATATTATCAAAATCAATTGGAATGAAACTAATAAATCCAGAATTCAATGACCCACTTTCTGTGGCTACAGTATACCACAAAAATACCTGACAATCATTTTTCATTAACCCGATGAATCGAGATCTTTCTCACAGAAACCTGAAAAACATGTGCCAATCAAAATGTTAATTCATCACAATTAAAAGCATGAAAAATTACCAAAAGCGTCTGAATCTACTCAACATACTTTTTGTATCATAGTCCTATTCACACTTCACAAATTCAAAAGGTTTTACTTCGATTTCTACCAGAGAAAAGTTGATAAAATGTAATCTATCAGTCAGTACCAACAATCGATCAGGAAGCCTGAATCTCCCTCTAAAAAAGGCCAAGCTTCACCCTCAAATTCTATCGATCCATTCTCGTCAAAAACGACTTGCGCGATCGATTCAAAACCGATTTTTCCGGCGTTCAAACTGCCATCGATTAGGATTGATGAAGTACTTTCAATAATATAGAACTCGATATTTAGATAAATAGATATAAGTTTGGCTACTCTTCCCTAGGTGTCATTAGGAATGTTATTTATGAATTCAATATTCAAATTGATTTAAAAATTATTTCGTGAAACTATAAAATCGTTACAGGTGTTCCTCCTCTCTTGATTTTTCAATGATTTCCATCGACCTTGTGACCAAGTCTATTTCAATCAGAAATCTCCTGTGGTTTGAAATCGAGGGACAAAGGCTGCATAATGCTTTACCAGCACCGGTCAAGTCAGACGAAATCTCCTTGAATGCTTCAGAATATCGATCACTCATCAGACATAGCTGTACTGAGAGCTGAGAAATCTGTACCCAATTAAATTTGAAGAACCCCTTTGAAATTGAAATTTTTTTCAGGACATTATTCTGGGCCAATAATAGAATAATTTATTACCCTAATTCAAAATTTTTGCTCTTCAATTGTGGGAGATATCGCGAGTTTTGCTAGCTTAACGTAGAACACCTTCTATTTTCAACACGGATGCCGAGAATAGGGTTTCGATTCATTTCGGGTGAATTCAGGGAAGTGAATAAATTTTGTGCGCGAGACGCTCGGTGTGCACAACTCAGGAAGTGTGCGGAACAAACAAACGGCGTATGATGATTGAACGACAGCCGTTTAATGATCTATAAAGTAGATTGCCCCCGCCAATGATCAATGAATAGAAATCATTGTTAGTCTTATCTATTTCCAATTACATGTCCACTCATTTCGTTGGTTTCTCTAGAACATGACAGAAAGCATTTAAAACAAACTCATCTACTGGACGAGTAGGAAAGGAGTTTATCCTCGAGTTTCCTCAGTTTCCGCTAATTTTCTACTTTGTCTTCACTGAGCATGGTCCTCTTTCGCGATTTTTTCTTATACTATAAAAACTTTTTTGAATTCACTTATTCGAAATCAATAGAAACATTCGAACTTATCACATTCAGCGCAAGTAATTTTTTGATGGATATGGAGCATGGTTAGTCGTTCTTTCAACTTGCACATATCAGTCATAGAGGTATCACTTCAGGGTACCAACAAAAGTACAATAAAAACATTTTTCAATTGTGACAATTTTAAAAAACCTGACGAAGAAACATCTCTTTTGATTCCTTGAAAAATGATTCTTAATATACGTACAAAAACTATTATGAACGGGACCCACTGTTTCCAAAATATTGGTGATGTTAAACATAGAGTTCATTACATCGCAACTTTTTCGAGCTTGAGGGCCGTGTCCTGGAATTTTGAGTTCTGGAGCTTTCGGCTGCATCTGTGGCAGCAATCCTCAGCGGCGTGGTCTTAGTTGAACTCCTTTTTGTGAGTCTACTATGACCAACGTCAAATCTGGAGATGCTTGTTGGTTGATATCTTGTGCTCGGACCCTGTTCTGTCTGACGCCCTGTTTTTGTCTCGGGTGATGGTTGGAGATCCTATGTAGATATCTGTCGGTGTGAGTTGCTTTCCGATACTTTGTGACCAAGGCTACCGTCATTTCGTCTCGTAACCAACACATCTAAGGAAGCAAGTTGCCCGTTCTGTTCTATTTCCATGATGAATTGAATTTTTGGATTGACGTTGTGTAGGTGGCTGAGAATTCCTACTAACCGTGGACACATTTCCGGAAGACATAACGACACTGTTACACCATACGCTAACAACAACGTATTTCAATTCAACGGTACGTTTCATGAACAAAAAGATGGAGTCGCAATGGGAAGTCTACTGAGTCATGTGAAGGCCAACTTTTTCGTAGAGAATTTCGAAAAAATGGCACTAGGGACCACGATAAAACGACCAAAATGCTGGTTACGGTATGTGGATGACACGTTCGTGATCTGGAATCACAAAGTATATCACAACCCACCCCGACAGATATCTACATAGGGACTCCAACAATCAGCTGAGACGTCACAAAAACACTGGTTAATAGAGCGAAACACATTCGTGAGTCAGTGTTAGAATAATAATATTTAGAGTAGAAGTCACTGTCACTTCTTTGTTCTGTGTCAGGTGTCATACGTCAATGTGAAGTCAAGCGAATGTTCTAGAAGCTAGATGATAAGATGGCGAAGCGAAGCCACACGACATTGTTTGAGTAGTTCATGTTGAAATAAAGTATAGACAAATATTAATCAAGATTTCCTTTATTAAACATGGCGCAGTCTACAGTCCACGTTACGAGCCGAAAGGTTTGCCGAATGTTCGTTTAAATTTTGAGGCATAAGTATTAGTGCACCCCTAGCAGTCAGGGCTCCAAGTATGAATCCGATGAGTGGACCAGTTAAATTGGCCACGGGCCAGAATGAAGCTGCAGATCAGGTAAAGCTGTCCATTTTGAGAAATATAATTGGTACAGAATCTGCACGTATAATGTCCACCTTTGAAATACCCGAAAATGATGTAAATAAATATGAATTTATGATGCGACTCATTGAAAAATATGTAAACCCCCGTATACATGAGTGCTTTGAGAGGTACACCTTTTTCAAATGGATACAAAAAGAAGGCGAAAATTTTGAGCATTTTTCAACTGATTGCAAACACCTCATCAAAAGTTGCAATTTCAATGAAACGAATCCTGAACAATCTCATGAAAACCGAGCTATGCGGGACAAAATAGTTATTGGTATAAGGGACCCAATAACAAGAGAAGCCCTTCATAAGGTTGACGACTTGACCTTAGAAAAAGCTATCCATTTCTGTAGGACCAGTGAACAGAGTAAATAACAGAGTTTCAAGAGAGTACCACTGAAGTAAATGTCGTCCACAGGAAATTTGAGAAGCAAAATAGGAACAAACACGAAGAGAGATATAGTAAAACAAATAAATCTGAGAAGAACAGAGAGACTTTCAAGTGTAGGAGGTGCCAGAAAATACATGGGCCACGGGAGTGCCCTGCTTATGGAAAGAAATGCAATAAATGTGGAAACGAGAACCATTTTGCTGTTGCCTGCAAGGTCAAGAATATCAGGAATGTTGGGCAGGGAAATGACAACTCCAGTGAAGAGGAAGTCTTTGTGGGAAACGTAAGTTCAAAGAATATGGAAGGCACGAATATGGTAAGTGCCTGGGAAGAAGTACTACTTATAGAAAACAAGAAATTTAAGGTTAGACTAGACACAGGTGCTGATGTAAGTGTTATGCCTCTAAGTATGTTCAAACATATAAATGAACAATTTAAGGTTCTCAGTATCACTACTTTTATTCGGGTTTGAAGGCCGTCGTTTTTTGGAATTTCTTCCTTTGGAATTTCTTCCTGACGTTTCGCTGGCTCGAGTGGCTAGCTTCTTCAGAGGTTCATTCATCTTGGAATTCACTCCGATGACTGGAGATTGTTTCTTCGCAAGTTGTATTTATGCCGATTCAGGTAGTTTGCGGTGCTAATTATTCCATTCGGATTCGGGGAATTGTCATTAATATTGATTACCTTGTTTACTTCCTGTGGGTTCGGAGAATAATCATCATTAATATCTGAAGAACTACCTGCAGTTATTATCGATTTTCTTAAAATGGGATTCCATATTCGGTTGAGGTTGACAGCTTCTTCTTTTCTGTTGAAATTATCCGTGTGTTTGTGGATTTCTATTGCCTCCCGTACCAGTCGGCTATGGTATCCCTGGTTGGGTGCAATCAGTTTTGCATTTTCAAACAGAATCCTGTGGTTTCCCTCACTAAGTGCGTGTTCCGCCACAGCCGACTTGTCAATTTGCCCTAGTCTGCAGTTTCTCTCATGTTCCTTTAGCCTAGTTCCCATGGATCTTTTGGTGGTACCGATGTATACCTTCCCACAGGTGCACGGTATGCGATAAACCCCTGCTGCAGACAGTGGAAAAACGACGGCCTTCAAACCCGAATAAAAGTAGTGATACTGAAAACCTCGGCCGCGAAAGCCTCAACTATTTTGTCAATTTAAGGTTCGCCCTACAGATTATGTTTTGAAAGGGTTTGGAGGCTCAGAAGCCAAGACTATTGGTGTAAGTAATTTGCATTACAAATACAAAGGTAAAGGTATATATGAAGATTTTGTAATAGTTGATGGAGCAAACCTGGTTCTCTTAAGTGGTCAGGCGTGTACTAATCTAAATCTGATCAAAAGAATAAATAATATAAATGTACATAATATAGACAGTTCAGTCGATAAAGAAAAAATTTTACAGGCCGACTCAGAAATTTTCAATGGGTTTGGTAGATTTCCTGGAAAACATAATATTACAGTGAAAGAAAATTTTGAACCAGTTAGTAGACCACCTACAAAGGTACCTATTGATATTCGTGGTGAGCTTACAAAAGAGTTGGATAGGTTAGTAGCTCGAAGGGCCATTGTAAAAGTGAGCGGAATGTCTCCTATGGCCAGTGTGAATAGAATTGTTTTAGTCGAGAAGGCTAATGGTAAAATACGCCATATTTAGATCCTTCTGATTTAAATTCTCAAATTAATAGAAAGCGAAAAGTTGGTTTGAGTATTGAAGAGATTTTCTTTAACCTGTTAGGAAAAAACTTTTCACTGTATTTGATTTAGCTGAAGGATATCATCATTTAGAGTTAAATGAAGAGTCTTCATGGAAATGCTGTTTTGCAACACCATTTGGCATTTATCGTTTCATTGTGTTACCTTATTGTAGTAACATCCTGTATTGTGAATTGAGAGTTGAATGACAGAACTGACAGTCAACAAAAAGGGCGAACAAACAGTTCTCTAAAAGAGTTGTTATAGATTCTTAATGAAGCATATTTCCCACTAAGAGTCTATAGTAGCTTTTCATACAACATTTGGCGACGAGATTTAACTGCCGGACACCATGAGCGAAAACGATTACGTGAAGAACTTCCACTTCGAGAGATTTGACTCAAACCGAGAAGAATGGGAATATCATTTTCGAAGATTCGAGATGGAACTACTCATGCACGGTCTTTTATCAGATGATTCCAGGGAGAAACGTCGAAATCTACTTCTGACTAAGGTGGGTCCAGAACCATTTCGTATTCTAGTTGATCATTTCAAACCAGAATCTATAACTAACAAAACATACGATGAACTTAAACTTACACTGAATAAGTATTACGGCAAACAAACGTATATTTTCGCAGAAAGAATTAGTTTTGCATCACGATATCGCAAATATGATGAATCGATAACACAATATGTTAACGCATTACGAGGACTAGCAGGTAACTGTGACTTCGGAGACAGTCTCAAAGAACGATTGAGGGATCAACTCATTATTGGAATTAATTACCCGGAATGGCAGGAACAACTAATAAGAGCACATCCAAACAACACAGCCACTTTAGAAGAAGTTCAAGCTTCCGCGACAATTTTTGAACAAGCGTGTATTCAGGCGAAAAAGCTAACGTTACATTATCAACAGAAAACATATACAAACAGAATTCAGAAAAGACTCAACAAACACGATAAATCTCCATCCAAACACCACCAATCGTCTTATAAAAACAAGAGAATCATAAATCCGTCAAAGGATTGTATTTTTTGCGGTAATCAAAAACACAAAACCAAAAACGAATGTCCCGCGATAGGAAAAATATGCTCAGAATGTTCAGAAAAAAACCATTTTGCGCGTGTTTGCATATCCTCCGGAAACGCAAAAATTCTGGAACACGCTACACGAAAGGGTACGAGACACGTTCGGGAAAGCAACGAGTCGAGTGATTCGAGTAATGATTCGGAAAATGGAAGTATAACAGATACAACTCACGTTAAAAACGTTGGATCTCGTAGTAGGGCAATGATACAAACAAAGATTAACGGAATTTCCATAAATATGCTTTACGACACTGGGGCAGCACACTCCGTTGTAGGTAAGAAAATTTGGAAAAAAATTGGTAAACCAATTCTTGAGAAAACCAGTAATTTGATAGCATATACTGATTTAGAAATACCAACTAAGGGTATCACAAATGTAACGGTGGAAGCTTTCGACAAAGAACGAAGATGTAGTTTATATGTGGTTGAATCAAATGACGTTCCACTTTTTGGTTTAGATTGGCATCAGGCTTTTCAACTTGAGCTTCCACCTGGTTCAGTTTTATGTAAAATGTCAAATACTGACAACCAACATTCATCTAATCAATGTCATTCTGATGAAACTCACCCGAAAAATCTTATAGTGCAAGAAAATAATTATATGATTGATCAAATATTATCGAATTATAAAGAGCTCTTCAATGGTAAACTTGGAGCAATAAAAGGTCATTTTGCGAAAATTTATATCGACAATAAAGTTGTTCCTAAGACATTTCGAGCACGAAACGTACCAATTCCATTACAAACACAAGTGAAAGCAGAAATTAATAGACTTGTTGAGGAAGATGTCCTTGAACAAATTGATACTTCCTGTACTCCCGTAGAATGGGCTTCTCCTATTGTCATAGTCATGAAATCAAATGGGAATGTTAGAATTTGTGGGGATTTTCGAGTCACCATTAATCCACATGTTCAGATTGATAATTATCCCTTACCTAGGTTTGAGGATATTACGGCCAAATTAAGTGGGGGAAAATATTTCACGACAATTGATCTGAAAGATGCTTATCTTCATCTTGAAGTCCATCCAGACTCCAGAAAATATCTTGTTATAATAACCCATTTAGGTTATTTCGCCTACAAGCGTCTTCCGTTTGGCGTTTCTTTTGCTCCATCTTTATTCCAGAGAACGATGGACCAGATATTATCCGGTCTGGAAGGTGTCGTATGTTATTTGGACGATATATTAGTAACAGCATCTAACATCACTGAACACATGGCACGCATAGAAAGAGTTTTAAATAAACTTCAGAATGCTGGTATTAGAACACAAAATTCGAAATGTCATTGGCTGAAAAATAGTGTTACGTTTTTGGGTCACAAAATTGATAGCGACGGACTCCATCCCACAAATGAGAGGATACATGCAATTTTGAATATGCCATCACCCAGCAACACACGTGAGCTGCATTCATTTTTGGGTTCTATCACATTTTATAGCAGATTCATAGAAAATCTACACGTTGCATGCGTACCTCTTTATCAATTACTAAAAACAAAACAAAGTTGGAAATGGAGTGATGAAGAAGAAAACATTTTCAGACTCTTGAAAAAAAAATTGACTTCTAATGATACTCTTGTCCATTACAGTCACGATCTACCATTAGTACTTTCCAGTGATGCGAGTGATAAAGGAGCAGGGTGTGTTCTCTTTCATAGATTTTCAGATGGCAAAATGAAGCCGATAGCATTCGCTTCTCGAAAATTCAATGATGTAGAGATGAGATACTCGACTATAGATGAAGAAGCTTTGGCTTTGGTCTTTGCGGTGACTAAATTCTGTCAATATATTTATGGCCGCCATTTTATTCTTTTAACAGACCATAAACCTCTTGAGCGAATTTTTGGGGAAAGTAGACAAACTCCAAAAATTGCTAGTAACCGCATTTTACGTTGGGCTATGTTACTCAATAGTTACAACTATAGTATTGAATATCAAAGTGGTAAAGAAAACTCAGCAGCCGATGCTCTTTCACGTTTACCTGTTGATGATTCAAAGTTGTCACGTAGCGAAGAATTGGGACTTCCTAGTCGGGGTCAATTACTCCACTTGCGCACAAGAAATTTGCCCGTCTCTAAAAAAAGACTTATGAATGACACTGAAAAAGACAAGGTATTTCAACAAGTAACTCGTTTTCTATCGACATATTGGCCAAATAAAAAAAATATTTCCGCTGAGGTTATTCCATTCTATGAAAAAAGAGACGAACTTTCGTTTGAAGAGAATATTCTATTGTGGAAAGGTAGAATATGTGTTCCTGAATCACTTCGCTATGATATCCTCCAAATGTTGCATGACGGACATCCGGGAATAAGCGCAATGCAATCTCTTGCCAGATATCATGTTTACTGGCCCAACATAGATTCAGATTTGATTAATCATGTCAAATCATGCACATCGTGCCAGGAATCAAAACAAAATGATAGAAATGTTCCGTTATATCCCTGCAGTGCTCCGCCAGAACCATGGTCCCGCATTCATATCGACTTTGCTGGCCCGTTTGAAACCAAAATGTGGCTTTTTGTTATCGATGCCTATTCAAGATGGTTGGACGTTGTTCCGATGGCGAGTACTACATCTGAGAAGACAATTGATGCTTTAAACGACATTTTCGCCCGGTTTGGTCTTCCGAAGTTTATAGTATCTGATAATGGGCCTCAACTAACATCTAATGAATTCAAAAAATTCTGCCTAGAAAAAAACATACATCACATTCTAGTGACTCCTTACCATCCCAAGTCGAATGGGATTGCCGAAAGAGCTGTTCGCACTTTTAAAGATCGCTTAAATGCAAGTGACAAAAATCTAGATCTCAAAACACGTTTATCTCAGTTTTTGTTCTCATACCGAAATACACTACAGAGATCTACCGGCCGAACACCCAGTGAACTGATGTTGAGGAAATGCCCCAGGACCCTTTTCGATCAACTGAAACCGGACATTTCTAAAAATATGGAAAAAGCTATGTGGAAACAGAAACTTTATCACGATGAAGGATGTCGCACCCAAGATTTTGAAGACAATGAAGCAGTATGGGTAAACAATCCTTTAGGAAAAGGAACTCTTCCTGGAAATATAATGAAAAGAACTGGACCATCTTCCTACATAGTAGATGTTCAGGGTACACCCAAAAGGAAACATGCTGATCAAATGAGACCACGTATGAGTAGAGAAGAATCTGTTTCAAGAAAAGTTGAGGAAACCATTTCACAGGGCACCTTATTACCATCTAGCTCCAGCAGCCAGTTGATTGAAGAACAGTCTAGTCCAAATCAGAGCCATGATGAAATTCAAGAACCATTACCAGCTATACCTCAGCTAGATGCAGTAACTTCTCAGCCAGATGCAGTAACTCCTCAGTCAGATGCAGTAACTTCATCGAATCAAGATGCGTCTACCAGCCAACGTGCGTCCAACGTTTCCCGGAGGAATCCAGACCGGAATAGGCGACCACCTAAGTGGTACCAGGACTATGCAGTTTTTCACTAGTGAGGGAGGAATGTAGTAATTGTGAATTGAGAGTTGAATGACAGAACTGACAGTCAACAAAAAGGGCGAACAAACAGTTCTCTAAAAGAGTTGTTATAGATTGTTAATAAAGCATATTTCCCACTAAGAGTCTATAGTAGCTTTTCATACAACACTTATGGTCTATCTAATTCACAGAATCTCTTCCAGGAGGAGGTTGAAAAACATTTTTCAGGCATTGAAAATGTATTAATTTGCCATGATGACATGATCTGTTCAGGCGCTAACAAAGAGGAACACGATATAGCTGTGGGTGAAGTCATAAAAAGAGCAAAACATGTAAATGCAAAATTTAATAAAGAAAAATTGCGATTTTGTAAGGATAGGGTTAAATTTATGGGTCAAGTATTTTCTCAAGAAGATATGCAAATTGATGAAGATCAACTCTATCTTCAGCCTCAAAAAATTAAGTTCCCCCACCAATAAAGTTGAACTTCAGAGAATTATAGGTTCATTAAATTATGTAAGACGGTCTAAAATATGTCTGAACTTATGCATCCTTTACAAGAACTTTTGAAAAGTAATGTAGAGTTTTCATGGTTTCCCAAGCATCAAGAGATATTCGATAAACTGAAAACCGTTGTAAGTAAGGCTCCAGCATTAGTTCCCTTTGACTGTAACAAAAAAACTGTATTACAGTGTGATGCGTCTAAAAATGCTTCAGGATGTTGTATGTTTCAACAATATGATAATAATATACTGAAGTTAGTCGCGTGTGCATCTTGCACCATGAATGATTATGAAATTAACTATAGCCAAACTGAAAAGGAAATGTTGGCAATATATTTTGGTTGCCAAAAATACCACGATTTCATTCATAAATATAATGTGGATGTACAATCCGACCACAAACCTATAGTCTCTATTATGAAAAAACCCATTCATAGTATAGGATCAGTTCGATTACAGAGATTAAGATTAAAAATTCTAAAATATTCAATTAATGTCTACTATGTTCCAGGTAAGAATGTACAATTCGCAGACATGCTGTCTCGATCAAGTATTAAAGGTGATAACAAGCCAGATCCTAATATGCTAGAAATGGTGCATTCTGTAACCAAACATTTACCCATGAGTGATTTTAAAAAAGATCAGTTTAGAATTGAAACGTCTAGAGACCAAACGTTATCAAAAATTCATGATTATCATTATAACGGGTGGCCAAAACCTAGTTTGATACCCCCAAATTGTAGACCATTCTTTCCACTGAAAGATTCAATTTATGTTGAGGCGGGAACTATTCTCATAGAAGATAAAATAATTGTTCCTCACTCTCTTAGATTGGAAATGATGAAGTTATTACATAAAGGTCATATAGGAATCAGCAAAACCATAACTAGAGCTAGAAAGATATTTTATTGGCCACACTTGTCTACAGATATAACTTCTTTCATAAAAAAATGTCGAATTTGCGAAAAATATATGCCTGGGAACTTCAGAGAACCTATGTTACCTCACGATACACCGAAACTTAGATTTAATAAAGTTGGTACAGATATATTGGAATTTGGTAATCATAGTTACTTGGTTATTATGGATTATTTTTCACACTGGTTAGAATTAATTTTGTTGAAAGATAAAACCGCTGAATCTGTTATAAATGCTTTTCAGGACACCTTTACTCGTTTTGGATATCCATCCTTTATTATGGCAGATAATCTACCTTTCATATCAAATCGTTGTCTTAAATATTATAATGAAAAAGATATAACAATAAAAACGTGCTGTCCTCACTATCACCAAAGTAATGGTATGGCCAAAAAAGCAGTTAGTATCAGTAAACAAATTTTGAGAAAATGTAATGAGGATAAAACAGATTTCAGAGAATGTGTACTAGAATATAATAATTCTCCCATTATTGATCTCGATGCTTCTCCTGCTCAGATTTTGCAAAGCAGAAATTTAAAATCTCAAATACCAGTGACTATGAAAACCTTAGAACCGAAAATTCAAACACACATTTACCAGAAACTAGTTTTACAAAAAGAAATTGTAAAAACTAACTATGATAAATTAGCTCGTAGAAACCCTCAAATGTTCAAAAAAGAAGATAAAGTAGTAATAAAGTGTAATAGTGATAGTACTTGGTCTAAAGCTATTGTGATGGAGAAAGCAACCGAACCTAGATCATACTGGGTTAAGAAAGAAAGCAATAATAATATCATTCGTCGCAACACTTCTCAGATGAAACTATCTCTGTGAGCCAGAATCATTCCCAGATACTTCTTGTTATATCCAAATCAATCAAAACTTTGAGAATGATTCTATTAATAGCTTTCTGAATGATAGTTTGTCTAGTCCAAAAGCAATTCTACATAATAGTAATAGTGATTCGCTTTCTAGATTAAGTAGTCATAGTGCACAAGATATTAACAAGTATCTCCAGATTTGCCATCAGTCTCAGTAGACTCTGTTACGTGCCAAAATTCTGCCACGCAACATATTGGTCAAATTATGAATTCAGTATCGTTCATCATCTGAAAAGTATGCAACCAACTATCATTCGAATTTCATTTCAATAATTCACTTTGTCAAAAACGGTAGATTTGTCTAATAGGTGATTGGTAGTACAAGTGAGTGTATTGCTGGTTGCATACCTGCGAAATTGAAATGAACGAGGAAAGGGAGTTATAATGCAAAAATAAATTGAAACAATTTGAGGTTACTTTTTTGATAAATATTCAATCACTTCACAACACATACTAGAAAAATGAGTACTAGAAATGAGTAGTAGGCACATAAAGGAAAAAGAAAACATGATTTGTTACAGCAACGGAATTTAGAATCATCGCTTGGGTGGTTACTGTTGGCCAAACAAAACACTGCCGCTTTCGAAACTAAATCGCGACAACACAATCCGTGCCAATAGAGTTCGTAGCCCATAACTGACGGCCGAGCGTTGTTGGAGTGCTGGGCGAATGAGTTGAATGCCATCGCATTTTCAATTATTTTCGTTCAATCAATCGATTCACGTTCGATCAGGTTTTCTCGACTATTTGTCTACTGGTACCTAAAAATAAAGAGAGAATTGTGTTAATGAAGGAATTATTCATAATTTGGTTTCATAAGTGTAACTTACCCACTGAGCTGATCGTTTTTCGATATTGGTTTATTGAAAGTAAACAAATCGTCATTTATTTTGTGTCAGGTTTCTGTCAGTTGTCCCAAGGATTGATAGTTGTCGAAAGAGGTTCGGTAGTTTTCGACTACTAGACTAGTCAAATACCATTTCCGGGCGGTAAATTCAATTGTGTCTGAGATAAGGTATAATCGAGTCTGTTACGTAACAAGCGACCGTTACAGGTGACCGTTACAGTCGATATTTAAATGTTTAGCGATTTTAAAATGCGTTCACAAAGGTGAAGGAGTACGAGTTTGTGATATCCAGCGATAATGAGAGTGAAGGAACGGAAGTACGAAAAGGGCAGAGGGAGTGAGAGAGAGAGAGAGAGAGAGTGAGAAGAGAGTAGTGAGGAAGTTGGAGGAGAACTAAGGTCCTATCTACAATTTTGGGAAAAATTGAGTTATTTTCCTGATTTTCGAAGTGTTTCGAGTTACGAGTAGAGCAGACTGATCAAGAAGCAAGATTGTTGATTTTCTTGCTGAAATCGTCGACGGGAGGTCGGATTTAGAGTTCCAGTTCCAACTTCATATCGAAGTCGCCGGTGCCATCTCACAACAGAACAGGCAGCCATTTTCTGCAATCTACAATCGAATTGAGTGCTGGGGTGAGTCCATCAGATCTATTTTTGTTGCTGCAGGCTGCAACCCCATTCATTGCTCAAGTAGTTGCATAACCATCGAGAGCTGATAGACGTTTGATCACCTGCAATAGTATTAGCTCAAGTAGGTATTGCATAACCATCGAGAGCTGATAGCAGACGTTTGATCACCTGCAATAGTATTCATTGCTCAAGTAGGTAGTTGCATAACCATTGAGAGCTAATAGACTTTTGATCACCTGCAATCGTATTCATTGCTCAAGTAGTTGCATGACCATTGATAATTAATAGACTTCACCTGCAACCCTATTGCGCAAGTAGTTGCATAACTATTGACAGCTGATAGACTTTTGATCACTTACCAACCCTGCATAATAGTCGAATAGTTACTTAACCGTTGATAGCGAATGGACTTTTGATCAACCTTTTAGTGCTTTGCCTTTGGCAAAATTTCATAGACAATTTCCTTCTTCGATACCCATTGCAAAAGTGGAATAATCCCAGAGGGATGCTTGTGTCACGAAACATCCATTGTCGGGTTAACATTGTTTGTTAGTCATAGGTAGTGTAAGCTAAATAAACTCTAGTTTAGGTGTGATCCTCAGAACATTTGTTTTGTACCTCCTTTGAAAATTACTGCTTTATATCTTGTTATCTGAAGTAATATATATCTTTGTACAAATTTCAAGAACATCACCCCCAAGGTGGCTTTATTTACCATACCCACCCCCTACAAAACTGCTAAGCTAGCCGAGTGATCATTCTCATCTTTTCACCACTTCAACATTACCTTACAAAAAGGAGTGATCATAAAATAAATTTGTCACACTTTCAAATCTCAAGAAAAGGGTGAAATCAAATATTCAAAAAAATATATAGAAGTAACAACGTAACAAAATGGCGCCCAACTAGTTATGCAGTATTGAGGGAGGTGAATTTTTTTTGTGTATTTTTTCCACTCAGAACGGTTAAGGTAATCGACTTCAAACTAAATTTTTTGAGATCATTATCTATGCACAGCTGTCTAGTTGATAAATTCCATCAGTTTACAAAACTGCATTCGTTCACTTGGTTCAAAAGTTTTGCTGATAATTGAGTTGAATTGGTGCAACAGTTTTTTTTTGTTGGTTATATCTTTGATTCTGATTGATGAATTGGTTTTGACTACGGAGGAGTTATTCATACAGAGTGGACTAATAGGTTCACTAAAAATTTTATATTGTAAGCGTTTTTTTTGAAGATATGTTTGCGTGGAATAATTGATAATACAGAGTGGACAATAAGTAAGTCACTGATATTCCGCTTCCGATTTTTTTTTGTTATTTGAGGTTAATATTTTTTCCCGAGGTAGGCAGTGGTCTACGCAGGCCTTCAGTATACAGGGCGAAGTACATATCATTTTCATATTGAGTGAATCATTGTTTCATATAACTATTTGCACGGATTATTTTGTTGATTGTGTGATATACGGTCGTTCAGTTGCTGTTAACATACTTTGTTTATTTTCTGGTTTGCGATCTGCGCAAAAAAATAATAATAATTGATATCATTCTTTATATTTCTGCCACTACATTTTTTTCTCTTGGATCAAATCAGTTGTAGTAAAGACTGTTTGATACCACCGCTCATTTGTTTTTTTTATATACAGGGTCGCATTATTTCTTCGATTATTTGAAATACGGTCGTTCAGTTGCTGATAACATTCCGTATTTATTTTCTGGTTTGCGGTCTGCGCAATAATAATAATAATAATAATAATAACAGTGATTATTCTTTATATTTTGCCCCTAATTTTTTTCTCTTGAATCAAATCAGTTGTAGTAAAGACTGTTTGATACCATCGATCATTTGATTTTTTTATATACAGGGTGGGTCATTTGATTTTTTTTATATATTTTTTTATATACAGGGTGAGTCATCGCGTTGGTACCCTCACAGTTCACGGCTATTGTGTTCTCGTACTTATTATTTTACTGTTACTCATTTTTTGCGGAGGGGGTGAGTCGTTTTTTTTATAAAAAAAAAACGATTATTTCAACAGTTTTTTTTGTGTGCAGTAATATATCACAAAGGTAATTAATCGTCTCAGAGCGGACGAATTGATGTACGAATTGAAAGTTCGTGGTGCACAACCGGATACAGGAATCGTCGATGAATTACGTGCACATTTGAGGCAGCGCATTTATTTAAAGAAACGTGGTAGTTATACGCCCTCTATCACTCATGAACTAGATGCTGATGCAGAAATTACTATATGTGCAGAAAAACTCGATGAAATTCGGAACGCGATGGAGAACTTCGATTTCACCAAAAAATGAGCTCATTGAAAAATGTGTGGAGTTATGTGAGAAGTTGGAACATATGCAACAAGAAGAGGTGGATAGTGATCTGAACTTAGAAAACCCTCATGCCAAAACCCAAGGTGAACCTGAAGAAACGTGTCGTGGGAAAAATACTCAAATGAGAACTGATCAGGACCCGAGTTATGCCCAACTATCTTTTGAGGCCTTATCGATTGGCGCACAAAACGGAATTGAAGAGCATGAATTGCATACTCCCGGGCAACGTCGAATATCGTTTCAAGCATTCCAAGGGGAAGAGGAGGAAGAAAAAGAAGCGAATATAGGAAGACTTTGTCACAGAACTGGGTTGAACACTGGAGTGTTGTCGTTCAATGATTACAGGAGAAGAGTCAGGGAGGATAGAATGGGGATAGATGTCCGAACGGGCTTTGATTACAATGGAATCAGAAGTGATCCGATGCACAATGAGTGGAGGTACAATCCTAGGAACGGAAGCAACACTGGCCGATGGAGAGAAGAAAGTCACACACGTGATACTGGTGATGAAGTCGACACAACAGCTAGAAACTTCAACACGGTTTCCAAGTGGAATCTAACCTTCGATGGACAGAACATGAGCGTTACAAATTTCATAGAGAGAGTTGAAGAACTGAGAGTCACCTGCAATATACCGAAAAGTCAACTCATCAGATTTGCCCCAATTCTTTTGAGAGGAACACCGATTCATTGGTTCAGAACCTCGACAGAACCTTTGATTTCTTGAAACCATGTCACATATCACCTAAGGCAACTATTCTTGTCAACGTATGAGGACGACATTTGAAACGATATCAGGAGTCGTACTTAAGGTCAAAGGGAAGAAGTGGCAACCTATATAATCAATATGGAGAGCCTTTTTGGGAAGTTGCGAGATAAACCTCCGGAGTGGGAAAGAGTAAGGCTTATTCGAGAGCGCATGCTACCCTTCGTACAAGCTAGGTTACCGTTGGGTCCTATTCATAATCTCTCTGAACTCATGAGGTTAGGTGAATGGATTGAAAATGTTCAAGCACGAACGCAAAAGATGAAGCCACCTCCTACAAATAAGAATTTCGTTACTGAAACCGAGTTTATGTACAATCCGAGAAGGCATCATGTGGATGCTGTCCAAACCGAACATAATCACAATCACCACGAACACTTCCATGAGGAAATGAATCCACAGGTCGATATAGCAGCACTTCAGCAGGAACAAGAACCTCTTCGAAATATTAGATGTTTCAAATGTAAAAATTTGGGACATATGGCGAAGGATTGTCAATTACCGAGAACTCTAAAATGCTATCGCTGTGGTACTCCGGATAGAACGACGAGAAATGTTCGAGTAATTCGGGAAACGCATTCTCGGGTCACGATCAGGCCGCATCGTAGACTCGAGTTCGGTAGAGGCGGTCGGAATTCAATTGTTGGGTTTACTTGACTCTGGTTCGTCGGCCACAATCATTGGTGACAAGGGTTTCAAGAAACTTGAAAACCTAGGATTGAAGCTACACACGACGTTCACAAAGACTTGCACGGTTGCAAATGGGGATGAATGTCAAATAATAGGCTTTTATGATATACCTTTCCAAGTGGGTGGTAAGGTTGTTGTGGTTAAGACTCTGGTAGTACCTACTATACCACATATGCTCATTTTGGGAGCGAATTTTTGGAGACAAATTGGGCTTGTTCCAGATCTTAGGAATTACCACTAGTCTTTCTCCGAGGTACCGGCGGACGTTCAAGTGGCAAGTATTACTGACAACGTACATTTATCAGATTGGCAGAAGAAGCAACTGGAGGATGCGATACAAAACATTTTTAAAAATATGCCTTCAGGATTAGGTTGTACTTCACTTGTTAAATACGTTATCAAAACGAAGTCTGAACCGATTAAACAGAGATTTCATCCCATGTCACCTGCGTTATTGAAACATGTTAATGAACAGCTGGACGATATGTTGAGTCGAGGAATTGTGGAACCTTCGTCGTCGCCATGCTCTTCACCAATTGTCATGGTGAAAAATAAGGATAACTCATACAGATTTTGCATCGACTTCAGGGAAGTCAATAAGGTCACTGAACGGGATGCGTACCCGCTCTCTTTTGTGTCCACCACATTGGACAAACTTAGGGATGCTACTTTTTTGACGTCATTGGACATTAAAAGTGCCTTCTGGCATGTCCAACTCGCAGATGAATCGAAGCCCATCATCGCATTCACCATCCCAGGGCGTGGGCTTTTCCAATTCACCCGAATGCCGTTTGGATTGCACAATTCAAGTGCAACTTGGCAACGGCTAGTAGACAGAGTTTTAGGGACCTTATGTATTCGTCTACCTAGACGACATAATCATCGTAATTTTGTCTATCGGAACTGAAATATCTCGGCTATGTAATCGACAAGAACGGGCTCCATGTGGATCCAGACAAGGTCTCCGCTATTTTGAATGTACCCCGCCCACAGAAAGTGAAAGAGGTAAGGCGCATCCTAGGAATGACCAGCTGGTATCGGCGGTTTATACCGAACTTTGCAACCGTTGTTGAACCCTTAACAAATTTGTTGAGAAAATCAGTTAAATTCTCGTGGGATGACTCGTGTGAAGATGCTTTCAGGAAGATCAAGGAACTGTTGGTAACAGCACCAGTAATGAGTTGCCCTGACTTTGATCTTCCATTTTGCATTCAGACTGATGCGAGCGACTACGGCTGGGGGGTAGTGTTAACCCAATCTGATAGCGAAGGCAACGAGAAAGTGATAAGCTATATCAGCCGATCATTATCTCGAAACGAACGCAAATATAGCGTGACAGAGAAGGAATGTCTTGGGGTGCTTTGGGCAATATATAAATTCCGAGCGTATGTTGAAGCTACTCATTTCAAAGTGATCAGTGATCATTTCGCACTTAAATGGCTTAATGAGTTGAGAGATCCCGCTGGCCGCTTAGCCAGGTGGAGTGTGAAACTCCAACAATACTCTTTTGACATCGAGCACCGCCGAGGAAAGGACAATGTTGTACCAGATCCTTTGTCTCGGGCAGTCCCTATCGTGGACCTCGTAAGTTCTGAGCCTGAGTTATTTCCAGAACAGAAGGATTCGTGGCTAGAAGGGATGAGGAGAAAGATCACTGAATCACCGCTTCATTTCCCACTGTGGCGTTGTGATGACAAGTATACCTATGAAAGATGCAAGGATGAATGAAGGATAGTTGTGCCTAAATCACATCGTGAGGAAATTATGAGATCCAATCATGATGCCCCAACATCAGGTCACGGAGGGGTCCACAAGACGTACCAACGCATAGCCACAAAATATTTTTGGCCGAAGATGAAACCAGACATAGTACGTTATGTTCGTGGATGCACCACTGTCTGTCTATCACAGAAGACTGAACAGAAAGCGCCAGCAGGACTACTATCAGGCCGTTCAAATATTTCTAAACCATGGGATACTCTATCAATGGATGTTGTTGGACCATTACCCAAGTCTTCGTCAGGATTTTGTTACATCGTGAGCATTTCAGATTATTTCTCGAAATTTTGCTTGTTTTTTCCAATGCGTGCGGCAAACTCCAAAACTATCATCAAACTGTTGGAAGACCAAGTATTTCTTTTATTTGGGATACCCAGAGTATTGATAACGGACAACGGCAAACCATTTGTGAGCCGTGACATGCAAAACCTGGCCGAATCCTACGGAATAAGAATCGTTCGCACACCATTTTATCATTCACAAGGAAATCCTTGTGAACGACAACATCGAACTTTGGAGGTGATTCTTCGTTCCTTCGTTCAAAATAATCACAGACAATGGGACCAAATGCTTCAGAAGGCGGCATGCGCAATACGCACATCTATACACGAGAGTACGGGTAAGACTCCTTTCTTCACGATGTTTGGACGAGAAATGTCTCTACATGGAAAAGATCATGCACTGATGGATAGACTCCCGGACGAGAATGCCAGTCAACGAAACAACTTGGCAGCTCATTTCGCCAAGATTTTCAAGGAGGTCGGAGCGCGTTTGAGTAAAGCTTTCGAAAAGGGTCGACATCATTATAATCTTCGTCACCGCGATGTGAGGTATGAAGTGGGTGACAAGGTTTGGAGGAAAGCCCATCACCAGTCCAATGCAGCCCAATATTTTTCGGCGAAACTGGCGCCAAAATTCATAGGACCTTATACCATCCACAAAAGAGTTTCACCTTGGGCCGACGAGCTTCATGATAGCAAAGGAAAATCTGGAGGGATCTGAAATGTCAAGGATCTCAAACAAGATACTACCCAACCAACTATCGATGATGCCGTTAACGATGAGATGCAAACCACACGTTAGTAGTAAAAATTTTGGGAACATTTTTCTTAGGTAAGGGGGGTAATGTTACGTGCCAAAATTCTGCCACGCAACATATTGATCAAATTATGAATTCAGTATCGTTCACTATCTGAAAAGTATGCAACCAACTATCATTCGGATTTCATTTCAATAATTCACTTTGTCAAAAACGGTAGATTTGTCTAATAGGTGATTAGTAGTACAAGTGAGTGTATTGCTGGTTGCATACCTGCGAAATTGAACTGAACGAGGAAAGGGAGTTATAATGCAAAAATAAAATGAAACAATTTGAGGTTACTTTATTGATAAATATTCAATCACTTCACAACACATACTAAAAAATGAGTACTAGAAATGAGTAGTAGACACACAAAGGAAAAAGAAAACATGATTTGTTACAGCAACGGAATTAAGAATCATCGCTTGGGTGGTTACTGTTGGCCAAACAAAACACTGCCGCTTTCGAAACTAAATCGCGACAACACAATCCGTGCCAATAGAGTTCGTAACCCATAACTGACGGCCGAGCGTTGTTGGAGTGCTGGGCGGATGAGTTGAATGCCATCGCATTTTCAATTATTTTCGTTCAATCAATCGATTCACGTTCGATCAGGTTTTCTAGACTATTTGTCTACTGGTACCTAGAAATAAAGAGAGAATTGTGTTAATGAAGGAATTTTTCATAATTTGGTTTCATAAGTGTAACTTACCCACTGAGCTGATCGTTTTTCGATGTTGGTTCATTGAAAGTAAACAAATCGTCATTTATTTTGTGTCAGGTTTCTGTCAGTTGTCCCAAGGATTAATAGTTGTCGAAAGAGGTTCGGTAGTTTTCGACTACTAGACTAGTCAAATACCATCTCCGGGCGGCAAATTCAATTGTGTCTGAGAAAAGGTATAATCGAGTCTGTTACGTAACAAGCGACCGTTATAGGTGACCGTTACAGTCGATATTTAAATGTTTAGCGATTTTAAAATGCGTTCACACAGGTGAAGGAGTACGAGTTTGTGATATCCAGCAATAATGAGAGTGAAGGAACCGAAGTACGAAAAGGGCAGAGGAAGTGAGAGAGAGAGAGTGAGAGGGGAGTAGTGAGGTAGTTGGAGGAGAACTAAGGTCTTATCTACAATTTTGGGAAAAAATGAGTTATTTTCCTGATTTTCGAAGTGTTTCGAGTAACGAGTAGAGTAGACTGATCAAGAAGCAAGATTGTTGATTTTCTTGCTGAAATCGTCGACGGGAGGTCGGATTTAGATTTCCAGTTCCAACTTCAAATCGAAGTCGCCGGTGCCATCTCACAACAGAACAGGCAGCCATTTTCTGCAATCTACAATCGAATTGAGTGCTGGGGTGAGTCCATCAGATCTATTTTTGTTGCTGCAGGCTGCAACCCCATTTATTGCTCAAGTAGTTGCATAACCATCGAGAGCTGATAGACGTTTGCCCTGCTCGTAGGTAGACGTTTGATCATCTGCAATAGTATTCATTGCTCAAGTAGGTAGTTGCATAACCATTGAGAGCTAATAGACTTTTGATCACCTGCAATCGTATTCATTGCTCAAGTAGTTGCATGACCATTGATAATTAATAGACTTCACCTGCAACCCTATTGCGCAAGTAGTTGCATAACTATTGACAGCTGATAGACTGTTATATCGTGAGTTAGACGTCTCACAGGTATCATATTATAAATATAAGAAATATAACAATTGGCGCAGTCGTAGTAGGATCTGACAACGTTGCTAGAACACGGACAACCCTCACTAGCGGCGGCGGATTCCAATCCCTCAACAGAAAAAGAACCAGAAACCCAGAGGAGTCATCACTCGAAGAAGCAGCGGAAGGAACACCTGGTGAAGCCCCTGGCTGAACGACTTCGAGAACAAGACGAATCACATCGGAATGAAAATCCTAGTATTGTAAGTCGATATTGAATCATCTGAATATCAAACATATCCTTCCAATCAATCAATAATCATACAGCGTGATTATTTACTAGTTAAAAACAATATTCGATAATTGTACGATCAATTATCAAAAAGTGTGTGAAATTACTGTTCGATTATCCATTGTTTGTACTGTTTGATAAAGTCCATACAAAATGGAGAACAATAATAATGAAAACAATGCACCTGAAGCGATTGAACCTTATAAATTATCAGAAATATTTTCGATAGTGCCTGAATTTGAAGGTGATCAAATATTTTTGAACACATTTTTAAATGCGTGCGATTGTGCATACAATATGTCAATACAAGATCAAAGAGCTCTATTAGTGATTCACATTAAAAACAAGCTTAGAGGTAGGGCAGCGCAACTGATAAGTTCTAGAAACCCTTCAACTTATCCCGAAATAAAACATTTACTAAATTTATATTTTGGAGACTCTCGTGACTTGACATCATTAATTCATGATCTTCAGCGCATAAAACAACTTCCAAACGAATCGCCTATAATATTTTTCAACCGCCTTCAAGTACATAACGCAAAAATGCATGCTTGCATACAGAAGTCTGTTCTTACTGCAGAACAGAAACACGCACAATCTTCATTAATAGAAACTATGGCATTAAATTCACTTCTAACAGGACTTGAACCACGTATCGGTCAAGTAATCCGTGCCTCTAATCCAGCGGATTTGCTTGAAGCACATATTAGAATCAGAAGGGAAATGCAGCTTTCCTATTTCGAAAACCAGAAAAATGAAAAAATTAATCAACCTCGCCCTCAACAAACAATGAGAAGAAATCAGCCCATTAAGCAAAAAACTTGTCATACGTGTGGTCGCATTGGTCATTTGTCAAATGAATGCAGAATGAGACAACTGAGACCTCAATTCACTTCTCAGAGTTTCAATCAAAATTTTCCGAGACAAATGAGTAATCAACCAAACCAAAATATTTCAAGACCAACAAACTCTCAGTCAAATCCCCAAAATAATAGACCGCAACCTAACCAAAACCAAGTTCGAAACCAATTTACAAACAACCAAAATCAATACCGACCACCTGTAATCCAAAGGAACCCCAATTTCCCAATAATTATCAGAAATATTTTCGATAGTGCCTGAATTTGAAGGTGATCAAATATTTTTGAACACATTTTTAAATGCGTGCGATTGTGCATACAATATGTCAATACAAGATCAAAGAGCTCTATTAGTGATTCACATTAAAAACAAGCTTAGAGGTAGGGCAGCGCAACTGATAAGTTCTAGAAACCCTTCAACTTATCCCGAAATAAAACATTTACTAAATTTATATTTTGGAGACTCTCGTGACTTGACATCATTAATTCATGATCTTCAGCGCATAAAACAACTTCCAAACGAATCGCCTATAATATTTTTCAACCGCCTTC
>JAVJAQ010002444.1:0-11484 GCA_032362365.1 Zygogramma bicolorata
TACAGAACATGGTAAAATCGTATTTGACGAAAAAAACAGTTAAACAAAAAATAAAAACATGGTTTCTCAAAACGGAAAGAAGTAAATTCAGTAACCTTATAAATGACGTTATCTATAGGAAATAAAACCTCCCAACTAAATCTGAAAATTGTATAAGACACTAACCTGATCAAACGTACAATTGGGGAATATTAAATGGCCTGATTATGAAAATGAATCAAACCAGACATACCAAATGAATAAATATGTTATATGTGTGTATATGTATGTGTATACGTGCATATATTTTTGTTTTTAATGTAGACAGAATTACAGTACCTATATGTAGTACGCTAAGTACACTCACATACAAGAGGTGAATAATGTAAATTACTCACCACTTTAGTGAGATCTACCATGTTTATTTGAAATTTTTTGTAAACTTGATTCATGTTCTTGTAAAATTCGACAAATAAACATTATTATTATTAAAAATTTACTTAGAAGTTTCATCGGACTATCAGCATCCGCAGCAATTGTTGTATCTTCTGCATATAGAATTATTTGATCTGTGTTAACATACTTCGGCATATCATTGATGAAAAGTAAGAAAATGAGAGGTCCTAAGATTGATCATTGTGGGACTCCAAAATCGTTGTCATATGATTTGGACAGTATCCCACTTCAACGCACATTTTTCTTGCTGTCAGATATGATTTCAACCAGAAAAGAAAATTTCCTCTAAATCCGAGGGAGTATAATTTACTCAGAATGATCTCATAATAGCTTAGTTGAATGAAACACATGCCATAAATAAAGACATTTAATAATTTCATATTAACCAGGTACAATTTAAACTGTTGCTTATGATTTAGGGCCAGAACTACAAAAATTTAAAAAAATCAAAACACGTTGATAAATCTGGATAACAACAACAATGGTATTTTTCTTAAGTAATTTTGACCCTGAACTCTTGAATGAAACATAAAAATACAAAACATCAAATTACTTTAAGACCAGAGTAAAAATATATTTGAAAATCATCAAAATGCATCCAAAGCAACACAAATGATTACATGGGTAAGTAACATTCAATTCAGTTAAACTACCTACCCTCAATCCTAATTTTTTTGAAAATTTCATCCACCTTATTGTTACAAAAATTATGTTACAGCTACAAACATCATTGAATCTCATTATAAATCGGGAGAATCGTAAAATAATATCGACCTATTTTCTATTGGAGGGAATGACATTTGTGATTCTGAAATTCAATCAGAATCACAGATGTTATTTGAATGACTGATGAACTATTTTGGCAGAGGTCAGTGATTTTTATCTTCTATTAGACAAATTTTCAATCTACCTCAAATGCGATTTTTGTCTCTCACTATGGTTTCAATCAATAACAAGTTATTTTAGTCACAGATCAGGAACTCGTTGCTACCGCCAAATTGATATTATGAGTAGGTTGGATTAACAAAAGTGAACACATAATGATGTTGAATTCGGTCACCGAAACGGGACAGCGAATATGTATTTTTTCAATAGATGGTCCTGTAGAATCGTATTCTCCTCGAAACTGATTTAAAAAATATTCATTGTGTGTATGAAAATATGTTTCTTACCTGTCGAGAATTACAAACTTTTCTAAGGGCGTGAAAAATATTCTTTAGACTCTATAAGAACAAGTTTATCTCGCTCAAAAGGCATAAGAAATGTATTTATACATGATTTATTGAAAACTATTTAACGAACAGTCTTGAGTTGGATACGATTATACAGGGACTTCTATTGAAAATTTATATAATTGCCATCAATTTTTGCTGCATATGTCCCATTCAGTGACTTCGACATTATTACTTACACTTCTTACTCAATTCAATCCACTTTCCATTAGGATGGTGGAAAATGAATTGCCATAAATTTTTTTTTCATCAAATTTTCAAAATTTTCATAATTCGAAAATTCAAAACATTTCAAAAAATTCAACAAATTCTAAATTTTCAAAATTCAATTTTTTTCATCAATTTTCATCAATTTTTTTTTCATTTTTTTTTATACAGTTGCCATCAATTTTTGCTGCATATGTCTCATTGAGTGACTTCGACATTATTACGTACACTTCTTACTCAATTCAAACCACTCTTTCCATCAATATGGTGGAAAATAAAATTATTTGATTTTGCCATAAGATCCCGGTCTATCAGTTTCAATAGCATGAAAACATTAAAATTTCAAAAATAATTGACACGTTCTTTGGGGTAGGTTGTGCAAATGCCGAATCTCCTCTAAAGTGAACAAATCAGATTTGACTCAAAACCAGACAGATAAATCATTTCCTGAAACATTTGTGATGACAAACAACTGCTATTTTTCGTTGTACCTTTTTTGCAGATAAACTATTTGGATTATTTCCCCGTTATATATATGTTCACCCTCTCACAAATCCTGGTACAACTGATTAGTATAAAACTAATAATTAACATACATTAACAATATGTACAAATTTACAAACAAGCAATTTGCACTGTCATTACCTTCTTTATAGTAGAGGATCCAAATATTACTCAGTTGAGAAATATAAGTACGGCAATTCGAAATTGAAAATATTCATAGCATTACTCATAGTGAGTAGTGAAACCTCGAAAGCTTAACAAATGCGTTTGTTGAATTTTTTTTAGTGAGCCACTTTCTTTTGATGAGGTTCAAAATATAACTACTTGAAATTCAACAATGAAATAATTCGACGAAAGACGAAAATTTTCTAGGAGACTAGATAAAAATATGGGCAAATAATTCCCTTACAACAAATCTCATTCTGGGTACATGAACAACTTTTAGTAGGAAAAATCCACAAATGAAAATAAATTATAATCAAACTCTATCTACTTCAACAATAAGCAAGTCGACTATCATAGTCACACTACGATTTATTACGCTATAAGGTAGAACACGATTAAATTTTCACAAAATTTATTGTCTTCGCGACATGTTTCGATACACTGTATCTTTTTCAAGCAAATGTATTATAAACACTAAATTATTCTTTGTTAAAAGCTCCTCAAATACATCAGGACCTACTCTAATTATCCCTGATTCCTAGAATAATACAACTGATACTGATGATGATTCCTATAAACTTATGAACTGAAGCTGATTCCTGAAATTATACTACTGATACTGATTCCTAGAATTACAACTGATAACTATTATGATATCTGAACATAGTTACTACTTATTAATTGAATAAGTTCAACAAAGGGGAACTATTGAGATCCAATTGATCATTTAGCAAACAATTTGAATTTTTCAGTTTATTGATTTGGATCTTGCTCCAAAGTATATATTGGCCAGACAGGTAGACCATTCAAAAGCCGCATACGTGAACATCGTATGAATTATGAAAAGAAAACAACTCATTCATCATATACCAATCACATTTTGGAGGAAGGCCATGACTTCGATTAAAATTTCGTAATTCTGCTTGTTGAAGGGCATTAGACTCAATTATTTAGAATTTTTGGAAATCAATAAACTGAGAAATTCAAATTGTTTGCTGAATGATCAATTAGATCTCAATAGTTCCCCTTTGTTGAACTTATTCAATTAATAAGTAGTAACTATGTTCAGATATCATAATAATTATCAGTTGTAATTCTAGGAATCAGTATCAGTAGTATAATTTCAGGAATCAGCTTCAGTTCATAAGTTTAGGAATCATCATCAGTATCAGTTGTATTATTCTAGCAATCAGGGATAATTAGAGTAGGTCCTGTTGTATTTAAGGAGCTTTTAACAAAGAATAATTTAGTGTTTATAATACATTCGCTTGAAAAAGATACAGTGCATCGAAACATGTCGCGAAGACAATAAATTTTGTGGAAATTTAATCGTGTTCTACCTTATAGCGTAATAACTATGGATTTCCATCAAGTAAAGGCCACCTCAATCCAAAACACTACGATTTGTTATAAAGAAGGTTGTGTCAATGCTGGATATAGGAACTGCCTCACACAGCTTTGTGTGCAATTCAAAAAATCGTCTAGTTGTAAAAAATTACAAATCAAAAGAATTGTCCTAGTCATGGAGTGCATCTTGTTGCTCGAATACCAAAATCTGAGTTGCCCTTAATTTTTCTTTGTGCTTACACCTTACCAAGTAAGGTTATCAATTTAATTCAAATTCTGAGGTCGAACATACTGTGGCAATTAAAATATCTCTGCCGTTCGACTCCAGGGAACACTTTTCTGAAGAACTGATCTGATAAAAAATATCTCCTTTGAGGTTCTGTGTAAAAATAAACTTCATGATGCTATGCATTTTCGAAATTTCAGAAACCAAAAACCTCTCTCAGAAAATTCGACAAAAACGATCGGGCCGATTGTCTTTCGAACCAAAGAAGGTACTTTTCATCACATTCTATAAAGGATATTGTTTCAATAATATCAAAATTCAACTGTGAAATGAAACTGCCCTAAAACATGTCGTGGCCGAATTCAAACAACAAACTGCATCCATAAGAATATCATTCAATTATCTAAATCTCTTTGACAATAGTTCATAAGTTTCTCAGTAAGATCACAGTATTCCAACTCACATTTATGACCCACCCACACACTGTTCTACGACTAAATGCATCTAGTTTCACAATCGCTTCTTTACATATATTATTTTCATTTTCTCAATAAATAATATTTTCAGAATTTAAAGTAATCATGTTTCTCAGTCGCTTGAAATAATATTGGTTGGAGAGGTGCCGAATACCATTATTGTGTTGACTCTCTGTAGTATGAATTAGCACCTTTGATTGGAAGCGGGTGTGCTTCGGTATTGAAGACCCATTCATCGAAGGAGATGAGGCTGTCGTCTGAGTAAAGGAGATACAGATACTGCAACAAAATTGTTAATCAACTTCCAAATTCGATAGAAATAAATATCAAGTTATAGGTTCGCGAGTCCAAACACATAAAATAGACTGAAATAGTATATTGTTAACCAGGTAGGAAAATCTTAACATACCTAAACGACTGTGAAGATTGCTGAGTCGAAGCGCAAGCCGATACCTAGCAACACAGAGTCCAGGAATGTGGCTTTCCCTATGAGGTAAACATACTATTTTTCCGCAACTCGTTTAAAATTCGAGAGATATTGAATAATTTTGAGAAAATCGCGAATAATTTCATTCACAAGTGAATTGTGCTTTGAAATTCGCAATAAAATTAATTGGGTTACTATGAAAACTGTTTCCAACAATTTATACAACTGGATCGGATAATATTCCTTCATTTATATTTAAAGATTGTATAAGGGTTTTAGTTCATCCATTCCATTCAATTCTATTCAACATGATTTTCACAACCTCCATATTTCCCAATATATAGAAAGTGGCAAAAGTCTGTCCTATTCACAAATCTGAGGCGAAAAACATCATTAGTAATTACAGACCCATATCTATTTTGAACATTGCAGCCAAATTATTCGAGATAATCTTGTACAACCGCATCTACTTGTCGACCAAAAATTTAATTTCCGTTCATCAACATGGATTCATGAATTCTCGCTCGACAATCAGTAATTTAGCGATATTCAGTCAATTTTTGTGCGAAACACTAGATAATAGGGGTCAGGTGGATGTGGTGTATACAGATTTTTCGAAGGCTTTCTATAAAATAAATCATAAGCTTCTTCTTCACAAGCTTTCGAATATGGGCTTTCCTTCTATGTATACAGAGCTTTTGAAATCGTACCTGCACCATCGTGAACAGTACGTACAATTTAATGGTTACAAATCTGAGGTATACATAGCAACTAGCGGTGTCCCACAAGGATCTAATCTGGGTCCATTGTTATTCCTATTGTACATTAATGATCTATGTTTGTCTATTGAATCTGAGAGATTAATGTTTGCTGACAATCTTAAGTTATACACTTCTGATACAATTGAATATTGTTAATGAGTGGTGTACCAAAAAAAGCCTCCCCTTGAATATATCTAAGTGTAAAGCAATGACATTCACTAGAAAAATTAACAGCCTGCAATTTCAATATTCAATCTAGGACAATGAATTGCAACGTACTCACGAGATTAGAGATCTTGGAATCTATTTTGATTCGCAGCTAACGTTCAATCAACACATCAATCGTATAGTGAATGCAGCATATCGTGCATACGGCTTCATCGTTAGAAATTGTAGAAATTTCACTAATATATCTGCTCTTATAACAATGTATTTTTGCTTTGTTAGATCTAAGTTAGAAGTTAGAATATGGATCTCTGATATGAAATCCCATATATGGACATTATATTTCAACTGTCGAGAGAGTACAGAAAAAATTTCTGAAATTCCTCTGCTTCAGAGAGTTGATGGAATATACCCACCCAGAGGCTCGAACTATGCTTCCTTATTACAAAGATTTGACTTAATTTTCTTGGAAAAACGAAGAGCACAGGCTTCTATAATATTTCTTCACAAACTCTTACACAATAAAATTGACTCTTCTGAATTACTATCGTACATTAATATATCTGTACCTCGTCAAACAACTCGACGAAGTTGGACTTTCAATTGTAATCGGGCTCAAACAAACATTATGCTGAAGGCCCCAATCCACTCAATGTGTACAAATTATAACAAAATTTGTGAATATTGTGATGTTTTTTTCTGTTCTCTGGTTGAGTTGAAAAATAAATCTAGAGCCTATTTATTCAATCCCGAATAGTTGGTAAACTTACGCATTCTCACACTGTACCACTTTATGTATTAGTTATAGCATTCATTCTATTTCTTGTTACAATTGTTCTGTAAATGGTTGTTACTGTTGGGCAATAAATGCTTTATTATTATTATAATAATTATTTATTCAGACACTAACAACTGTAAGGAAATATCATTTCCTTACAGTAAGGATCTCGACTTTTTCTTTAAGAAATTTCGTAAGGAATGTCAAAATTTCCTAGCGATTTGCGAAAAAAAAAATATTATAAATTCATATTACACCCGGAAATATTAAAGCAATTCTCAGTTGGTGCCTTGAAAAAACATTACCAAGGAGCATAAAAATCCGCATCTTGATTAGCCAAGTAGATGATTTGGCGTAGATCTTAGAAGGTTATTCGGTGTTGCCGTGTTAGTAAGTGGACCTTATCGCTTTCAGAGAAAAATAGATTGCCACTCTTCATAATATTCTTAGTAAAAAACACATGGATATGATTTATTTTTCCTTATTTCAATCTCAAATAAATTATGGTATACTGTCATGGGGGGGAGTTAATCAGAATTATCTGAAAAATTTGGAAAATTTACAAAAATGGTTCTTAAAAATCATGTATGGTAAAAGTATTCGATATTCCTCCAATAAATTATTTTGTGAAAGTGAAAAAATGGATATCAGACAATTATTTTGTCTTAATATAATAACTTACATATTTTCTCATAAAAACTGCTGTAAGTATAATGAACATTTATATAATACACGAAATAAAAACAAAATTACTACTAAAAATGAAATTTCCAAAGCCAAATCACAAAAAAAAAATTATATTTAGCATCATTTATTTACGATAAATTACCAAATTCGATTGAAGTAACAAAGTCAAAATATTCTTATAAAAAACTGGTGAAAAAATGGATTCTTGAAACTCCCAGATTATTTTTCCAGAATCTTATAGAATTGAAATTTTCCATGTGACTGCCAGTGTGCTGATTATACTGTCATTTTCATTTATTGTTCAAATGTTATTATATTATTGAATCATTTATTTTTAATCCATAATAATTATTCAATAAAATATCTAATCCTTACAACAAGTGCAATAACTTCGTAAGGTTTAAATATTTATTCACATATTATTTATTTTAAAATTGTAATATTGAGATTTATTGTGAATAAATTGTTATTATTATTATTACTATTGTCTGATTGTGATTGACTTCTGATGGTGACAATAATGTATGTTTTATACTAGCAATCGAATCACATAGGCGAATAAAAGTTAATATGCTGGTTGTCTACAGCAGTAAAAAATTATATACTCCACGAAAAAACAAAAACGATTATTAATTAATTGAACAATATTCAAATAATCAAAATAAATTTGGATTGTAAATGTCGAAAGAAGAATTCGACTCTCACGCCATCTAACGAAATTTGCAGTAAAAGTGTCCAATATCACCAGAAATTTCCTTCATCTTGACTCTCAAGACCGAATTCACTAAAAACGAAAATTGAGTTTCAACTCCGAGTTGCGTTGAAGAATCTGACATAATTCGTATTATCTGTCAGACTTTTCTTCTTGATGGCAGCACGGAGTTTGAAATCAGTTTTCGCTTTTGGTACATTCGGTTCTTAGTAAATAGGAAAGTTTCTGTGATATGTAAAAGTATTACCATAAAATGTCTTACAATATAATATAATAAGAATAACAATTTATTCACAATAAATCTCAATATTACAATTTGAAAATAAATAATATGTGAATAAATATTTATATATTACGAAGTTATTGCACTTGTTGTGAGGATTAGATATTTTATTGAATAATTATTATGGATTGAAAATAAATGATTAAATAATATAATAACATTTGAACAATAAATAAAAATGACAGTATAATCAGCACACTGGCAGTCACATGGAAAATTTCAATTCTATAAGATTCTGGAAAAATTATCTGGGAGTTTCAAGAATCCATTTTTTCACCAGTTTTTTATAAGAATATTTTGACTTTGTTACTTTAACCGAATTTGGTAATTTATCGTAAATAAATGATGCTAAATTTAAAAAGTTTTTTTGTGATTTGGCTTTGGAAATTTTATTTTTAGCAGTAATTTCGTCTTTATTTCGTGTATTATATAAATGTTTATTATACTTACAGCAGTTTTTATGAGAAAATATGTAAGTTATTATATTAAGACAAAATAATTGTCTGATATCCATTTTTTTAACTTTCACAAAATAATTTATTGGAGGAATATCGAATATTTTTACCATACATGATTTTTAAGAACCATTTTTGTAAATTTTTCAGATAATTCTGATTAACTCCCCCCCATGACAGTATACCATAATTTATTTGAGATTGAAATAAAGAAAAATAAATCATATCCATGTGATTTTTACTAAGAATATTATGACGAAATTTGAATTTTGGCAATAGAGGGCGTAATTTTTCTATTAGATAATCAATTTGGAAATTCCATTTTAAATGCCTGTGTATCATAATCCCTAAATATTTGATATGGTCGACTTCTTTCATATATGAGTCATTTATTTTAATAGGCCTAAGATAAGGTAGATGATTTCTATAAGTAAAGGGGAGATAATTGATTCCTACACCACAGCTTGAAAACATCTTAAACATAAACTAATAATCTAGTTATGATAATGAATGATCCTCTATATTTTTTTATATTGCATAGCCAATTCTGAAGAGCAATGAAAATATAGAAGTGTGCAATGAATTTTTTGAAAAACTAGTAGTAATAAATATTATTTATGCTATTTTCCACACCAAACGTCATCGGCTTTGATCGAAGTCCTTCAGCAAGTAGACCTCGTTACTAACTCCCTACTCTCTCAGAAGCAGCAGATCCGTTGACCATTAAACAAGGCAGAGTCATTTCCAAAACAAGAGAGAAATTCTCAAAGGGGCCGTTCATAAAATACGTCACACTAAAATAAGCTTTTTTTGATCCCCCCCCCCCATTGTCACGCTGTGTCACACTTTTTGTGAACCCCCCTAGAAATATTTCGTCACAAAAACTAAGACCCCCCTCTGCTGAGTATGATAAATTCTAAATGATAGTACACAAATTCTGAAAATTAAAAATATTTATTTAGTTATTATAATAAAATTTAAATAAATTAATAAATATCTTTCATAACGAACATATAAATAATAAATAATATTATGTGTTGGTTGGCCTTTGGTTTCAAGATATTTATAAACAATTTCAATATGGATGGCCACAAATAATATACATATTTTACATAATCAGAAGATTCAATGCTCATTAACACAACGAAACAGTAAAAAATCGCTTTATTCTGTTTCATTTGTATAGTGAAATACAGTGTGTAACAAAAATAATTCGCATTCTCAATTGAAAATTCATTCGCAAAGATGGAGTCACTATAGATTTGATTAAAAAATCTGACGAGTTCAGGAATTCGTTAGAAGATGTCGCACATGTAGATTTCTACCAAAATCTACTGAAGATATCTTTCATACCAAAATTTTTCAATTTTCGTCAGAAATCTACTAAAGAAGTAGATTTCTACCAAAAGTGGTCACGCTGGCTTCTAGCACTCATGTCAAAAAATAATAAACGGCGAACCTCACGTTGCCGTATACCCCCCCTCCTTGTCACACTCAGCCAGACCCCCCCCTTGTATGCGAACGTATTTTATGAACGGCCCCAAAAGGAAAATATCTGCAGGCACAGAACCACAGCGCCAAGCCCCTCAAAAATTATTCATATCTTCAAATTTAAATTTGTACAATTATAATTTCTCAAAATATTTTCGAGGTATTACTCACCTTCAATGTTTCTGCCAGGAAGAAACTCTGTTGAACATCATCCTGCAAAGAATCCTCAGAGTAGACATTTTTGATGCCAGTATATCCTCCAGGAACTCGACAGTATTTCTCGAGGGCCTGTACGGCTTCCCATCCCCAGTCCCTATACTTCTCATCTTTAGTCAACCTATACATGTAAAAATATGATTCGATAACTTCAGGTCTCAAGATGTAGTACTTTTCGGAACTTCTGAGAGCTCTGGCCTCAGCACCTTCGCCGAATCTAAAAGATTCGGGTCCAAGTTTAGTTTGAGATCTATCGTAGGATTCGTGACAGGTTCGAGTGATTTGCTGTGCAACTTCCATGTACTTGCTTGATACTTCATTTTTCAGAGTTTTGGCAGCCAAGCCCAGAAGACCACCTGAAAAAATGCGGTAGAAGATATGAAAAATTGAGATTCACAGTGAGATTTTTCACTAAAGAGACTTTGATTTGCACAAAGAGCTCATTTGCCGGGTGTGCAATGCTTATGTCAAATAGCAGGTGCAACTAAGAGAGATGAAAATGGTTTTCATCAAGAAATGAGAGTAAAAGACAAAAAGTCGATAAAACGTATTTGAAATAACAAGGTTCATATTATTTACTAGCACTGAGTGTCTGTCACAAATGAAGGCCATGACAAAACAATATGATGTGATGATCGACTGAACGAAAACCTCGCATTCATCTTTCGCAAAAGAAATCATCAAAACATCTGTTCCTGAAAATTTTCACCCCTACAGAAGTTGAAGTCCCTTTTATCACATGGGAACATCAAATTATTTTAAGATTCATTTCATGTAATAATATCATTTTCATTTGATTTGTTATCTCGCTTTCGATTTATTTTTGATGATTTGTAATTTGAAATGAAAATGACTGTTTTGGTATAGTTCTGAGTATGCGTTATCGAGTAGCAAGCACGATAATGATTGTCGAAATG
>JAVJAQ010002446.1:0-72337 GCA_032362365.1 Zygogramma bicolorata
GTCATAACTGAACTTTGAGAATCGTTATCATTTCATAGAATCTTTTTTTTTTCGTAACTAGCATTATGGTTTAGTTTTATTCCTGAAAGTTTGCAGTCCCTAGGAGCTCGAATTTTTCCTGCTTTTTTGGCGAGATCAATTTATGTTTTGATCTGAGAAGCGAATAACATTTGGAATTGGCAAACGAATGCAGGCAATAATGAAGTATTACCTTCTTTCTTTTACCTAAATAAATTCGTAAAAATATTACAAATTTTGACCGGTAGTACATGAATCCAAAATGAAAACGCGGCGCTCTAATTTCATTGAGAAGTTCCGATGATTTATGGTGCAAAATTTGAAGCGCTTTACGAATACTCATGAGAATGAAACAGCATCCTGCAGACAAATGTAAATTCGAAAAATTTCGATTCATTTTTGTGTTATATTACATATTGTGACTACGGTAATGGCACAAAAACACTTGTAGCGTTATAACGAAAAGTAAGTAATGCTCGTATAACCGCTTTCGCATTTTCTGTCATTATCCCATTCTCAAATACTGCCTTGAGCTATTCGTTCGCTCGCTAACAATATAATAATAACAGATTGGAAAAAAAGGAATCCCTGTGAAACTCCTGGCACAGTCAACGACTCGCGGCTGTCTATCACTTGTATGTAAAAATAATAAAATTAATGGGTCGCTTGACATATCAACAATACCAGCGTGATCGTAAAAATATCCGTTTCGTCTCGCAAACGCATGTGTATGACGTATGCTCGGTTGCCGATATGCAGATGTTTAAAATTAACCCGAGGCTACCAACGCAATCTAGATGATCTGAAAATAGAGAAGAGGGCAACGCATCATTAGGCAAATAGTCAGCAAACGATTCGGAGATTCAGCGCACACCTACATGTGTTTCTAATGGGCCATTCTCTTCCGTTGAAACAGTATTACGTCTATCAATATATTGCACAATAAATTCATGAATTAATTCACGAAATAATTGATGAAATTATTGGTAAGAGATGGCACTTTACACTCTTCAATTTATTCAAGCATTTCATTCAGTTTGACCAACTCAAAAGATATCGATATAATCAACTGGTTTATTGTAAATATTCTTTGGTAAAATGATGCACAACTGTTCAGCTAAATGAACAAAAATAGACAACAAAACAACGAAAAAAAGGCAAGTTGCACTGGCGTTAATTATCGCAGCATCAACAGCGTTATCACAGCACCAAAAAAAATAAGGAGATGGTGGGTGAGACCATGGCTGCAAAATAAGGGTACAGCCGATCTAAAGCATGTTTAAAGACAATTCAAAGGAGATCCCGCTCAGTATAAACAGTTCTTTCATCTCAACAAAAGTTATTTATTGAAACTGCTAAATCTGATAGAGAACAAACTTAGCGAAAAGGATGCCATATCGCCAAGGGATAAATTCATTGTGACGCTGAGATTTTTAGCTACTGGGGAAAGTTTGGCCCAAGCCTGGGCACAAAATAAGTCGAATATTCCTCAAGATAAACCACTACCTAACAGAGAAGTTCCAGTTCCAGGCGCGTATACAAGGGGGGGGGGGTAAAGGGGGTAATTACCCCCATGATCAGTCTGTCACATAACATATTACAATATATACTAAAAAATATAGGAAGAAATAAAAAAAAAATAATAAATGAATGAAAAATCAATCACAATTTTATTTCACCTCAACTCCCTGCAATCCTGTTCGCAGAATCCAGTAATTAATTTCAAAATTATTATCAATATCATAGAATATCTCAGAAGATTATATAGTCTCTCGTATTTCGGGAGGAATTGATAACCTTAATTTAAATTCATTATTCAATTTTTCTGTTGCATTATCTTGCTTTCAATAAGTATATACTCTTCATTCTACTCATATTGATATGTAGTATGATAAATACATGAACGAATATCATTATAACGGTTTATTTTTGCTTCCTGTGACAAGGCAAATGTTAGTTATCTCTAAAGTCTGAATGAAGTTCATTTTCATCGAAAATTATTGTTTTCTCTACCTTCCAATTTTATTTATGGAAAAATGAAGATTGAACAAATCTGACGTTTTTATTCCACAGTTTCCTAATAATTTAAGTCATTGTGAGAGAAGTTTGTAAAAATGTCAATATGCATTTGTGTTTTGATAAAATGGTGGAAACGCATAATTTTCTCAGTGATTACCCCCCCCTATAAACTTGAGCTCTATACGCGCCTGTCCAGTTCCGCTTTTCTCCTTTCTGATCATATTATGAAACCCTATCCGTTTCGTAACATGACAGTGGAACCACGCATTTTCAATTAACGATTGAGCAGGGCAAGAAGAGTTGTGGAAAATGCAATCAATATGAATTCAGATGAAGTTCAGTTAATTACATTGGCATGATGTGCTTTATACAGTTACTTAGGGGCAAATAATCCAACTAGAAACCAGGATGGCAATTGGGAGGTTCCAAAGTTATCCTTCAATTATGATTTATCTCAGCACGGTTCTAACAGATCAAAAGTGTCTGCTCTTCTGACACGGACAGAATTCAAAAAATATTTAAATAATGAGGGTTCTGTACCTTGTCACAACAATGTTTTGTAGATAAGTTGAATTCAATTAAATGTATTTTATTAATTTTTTTTTACTAATTTTACTATCGAACAGTTATGGAATAGAAATGGATTTTGTAATGGAAAATAAATAATAAAAAATTTTCTGTAGATTTGATTTCAAAATTTACTTCCGATTGAAAATATTCTTGCATTCAACAAATTCAACAACAGAAATTTCTCTAATGAATCGAAAATTTTATATATTATTATATCTCTGTTTCTTCATCCTACGTATCATACAATTTCATCCAATCACATTCCTGTATAAAATGTTGGTGTATGCAATATAAAACAAAAATCCTTGAAAATACATGAATTCATTGACAATTATTAGAACAATTCCTATTGTCATCAATACATTGCTGAAGACATTCATTAGTTTACTGCTAAATGTAAAATAGAAAAATTGATGGCGATTCATTAATTTATTGTGGAATAAATTGTAAGATGTAATACAGCTTACAATTCGAAAATAGTAAGGTTTACGACACATGAAATTCTACTAGTGATCATTTTCACGTGGCATGATCACGCATCTTATCGACTGGTTTCTCATTGAAGGGTCTCAATAATTCATCACCTGGAAATAAATCGAAACAATAGCCGAATGTTCAATTCAGGAGAACCCAATAATGGAAATGAAAGAAACATATTACAAAATATATTCTTCAATGTTTTTCAATGATTTTCTATCGCTTTTCCTGAGATTAACAATGCTGATTAATGACAAAATTTTCGATAAAAAGTGACGTATCTGTTACCCACCCTAATAGTTTAAGTCAACATATTTCTTGAAATCCTCATGCTTATCTTTCTCAATCTGCGCAGTCATTCCAGCACTCATCCAGACATCCGGAGCAGATATATGATGGTTACTGAATCTGACGATTGGTAATTTCTATGGGTGTGTATATTGAAAACACTAGGTGGAGGAAGAGATAAACTAGTTTCCGTTAGACACATTTGGTCAAGGATGGATGAATGAATTGAATTTATACATCTCTGAAGAATAGTGTTTACAATATATAACAAATATGACGAATGTGTGGGTTATTTGCATTGACGTACATTAATCTGAAATTGATGAAGTATTGCAGACAATTCATTTGCCTAGAACAGACACAGCCGTGCTCACACATAAGAGCTCGTCTCGCTCAGAATACCTGGCTCCAACTTAACCATAACAATAAAGCGGCCGAATAAATAAATAAATGTCAAATTACGAGAGGCAGTGCATAATTTTCAAGTGTCTACAGATAAGAAATAGAGGTTCCAGAGATCAAAGCGACTGCCTTTGACCACTTCACAAGTTTCGTGGTAGTTTACAATCACCCATAAAAATGAACCGGAGAATGGAAATGGATGTTTAACGAGTCGGATTGTGAACACATGCATGAACTGCTGTATGCATCTGGTTCGGGTGAAAGATGCCGGAGAATAAATCTATTTCGGTGCGCATTTTCTGAATGGTCTGCTTTTAATGTCGCTTTTACTCATTCATTTCACATACAACAGTGCATTGGCATTGTATTTCCGGAAGAGTCATGGAACCTCCAGTGTTGATTGATATGTAGTATGTGAGACATAACAACTCATTGATCCAACTGTTTCTCGAATACTTCGTGACCCCAATTCAGAAATATCCTTTCCTGAATCAGAAAACATATGACAGGAGCGCTCAATTGGCGCAAGGACTCCTAATTGGAAACTGAAAATCTGCACTTTATCCACAAGAATCGAATTTCAAATCATTGGAATAATGCTTTTTACTTAGGGGCAGTAAAAGTTTTCCAGTAGTAGAAATTTATTCTCAAATCCGTTTAATATTCATACTATACCGTCAACAATTGTAGAGATTGTTCAAAAAAATTTGGCAACTTTATAATCGAAGTATGGTTCTGCATTGTCTCCAGTTACCTTAGACAGAGTTCATTCAGTGCCTGTTGCCATGTCATGCAGTGATGACATTATTATCGTTATCATTTCGTCAAAAACACCCTCTATATACAACCAAATAAACAGAGGGCGTTACCAGCACGTTACAAGTCATGCTATCGGATTCACTTCCATCATATGTTACCAGTCCACAAATACCTATAGGCATAAATGCATTTATTGCAGTACAAAAATGTAATGTTATGTTTAACTATCGTTAACGCCTCGAAACCGGATGTTGGTGTTTTTTGTAAACGCACTGTACGCTTCGCGCCGAGCTTCGCGCAGTATTGCTCTTTTTACGGCACGCACTCGTAAAACAATCAGACTACGCTTCTTTTATTTTTCGCCGTGTCGTTTTCTACTATAAACATACGGGCTTGCTCTCGTATTACTGATTACAGACGTGATTGTTTCTCGACCGGATATCCCTCTTTAAAGAATATAGTTGGAATTCATCAAGATTGAAAGGTTTTCTCTGTGAGTGAGAGAAAGGGGGTTATTTAAGCTCCACCTCACTTGGGCCACAGTAGACACTTTGTGCTTCCTCCTATCTGTTTGGTTATAACTAAGAATATTATCGAGAAAACTGAACATTTTTGGACCCTAGCCGAAATCGGATGCACAATAAATACAGCTAGTGCTCAATTGTTCAGATTCCAGCACGAGTCAAATTATCAATATATTCAAATAGAAAATGAAGTACTCATTCAAAAAAAGTCTTAAGAAGTTACACCAATTACGGAATCTTAAATATTATTTTTGGACTGCGTTTTATTAAGAGAAACAGCCTTGAGCATCAAGAAATTTGTCGTTTAGACTACGGACAGTTCTATTTGGTGCGAGATCTGTCACCAACAGGTCAGTTGGCAGCTAAGTGTCAGATGGCGGACGTTTTGCTTCGTCGACTGCAATCCGCATCGTTTCTGGACCAATCTCGTTGTAGCTATTAAAAAGTCATATTGTTCAACTTCCACGATTTGATTCTGTTAATACGGTTTTTTTAGAGATGGTTTGAGATAATTTCTTTATGGCACACCGAATGAAAGACCGGAGATTAAATTTATTTTTTGTTTCTTACAAAGAAAATTAATTCACCAAACTTGATCACTATCTGAGGCGAATGATAGGTTGAGATATTTAAAAAACATGCGTTCTTCGATGAGACTGCCATTCATATGATTGTAGGATAATTGACTAGAAAAATAATGTCAATCATTTGCAAATAATTGTGAGCCAAGTGAGAAGAAGCGCTTGTTTTGTATGCCGATGAGTGTACGAGATGATGCTTCAGGCGACTTGGCAATGCCTTCTGGGTGCACTCGAAAAAGTTATTGATAAATGGACAATATCAATAAAACAATAAACACCGACTGACTGGGCCGTACTGTGAATCTCCTTCGTTTCTCAATACTCGAAATGGCAAATGCACGCCCAATAATAAGTAAACCGACCCAAATCGCCTCCGCAATCAACTACTCTTGCTATCTTTAGCCCGCACAAGGAGACGCATTCTTATGGGTGTTCGATGAAGGGAGAATATAAGTAGAATACAAGATAAATGACATCATAGTTTATTTTCTACCAGATATCTTTCATTTTGGTTCCAGATATACATCGATATTGAAGAAGTAAATGGAGTTCAAATATGCACTCATCGATCTGATTTTTTTATCTTTTTTCAGGGTTGGGTCTAAGTCCAGAATACCTCAGTGCAAGAGGACTAACAGAACTTCATCCCTCTTCTACCCTTGCAAGCACTGAGTTTCCGTTCAGTATAGACGGTAAGAATAATTCACACCAGATAATGAATATTCATTTATTTCAATCCCAATAAAATTATTGTTCAAAGCTGCAGCTACTTTCATCTGAGGCAAAGCAAGTCGGCATCATTAGTGTATGATTATGAAAAAAAGATATTTCGATAAAGACCAACTAAGTTTGCAAGACCCTTGCCGAGAAATGTAAGTTTGATATCTAATGGACGCGGTCAGCAGAACAAGTAGCTGAAAGTAGTATGATTCTCATATAGAATATTGATGACAATGATTCATCTGAGTGAAAAAATCATGAAAATAAAAAATCTTTTTATAATATAATTTCCATCCGCCTAGTAGAAATGGCATTTCAATAAAAATTTGAGTTTCAAATTCTGATACTACTTCTCATGTTTCTAGATAACTACAATTTGTGAAAAAAATCTTCAATTATAATTATAACACGAGATATTATATTCCTTTGGAGATTTGAGGGGAGACTCTCATAAACATTCAATTCGTTTACAGAAGGAAAGAAATAGTCTAAATACTACTTTCCTGTCTATATGGCACGACTAGCGCTGAACCACATGAGTCACTTTTTTTGCCCAATTTGTACATCAAGCACAAAAATTCTAATCATTCGATTGAAGTAGAGTTCATGGGATACTTCTTCACAACATGAAGGACAGTAGTTTGTCCACTTACAAGGATGACATTTAATTCTCAGCCCAGACAATAGCTTGGCTCAGAAAAAATATTCCTTGAACTCATTCAAAGATGATCATTTTTGAAAAAACTCCATATCTTTTTTCATACAACACCACTGCGAGCAAGAAACTGTTAGCATTATCGAATAAACAACAATTGATATTTTCCGTTATTCCTCTGTCTGTGTAGGTAGCAGCTACCATAGTTGAGAAATATTTGCACTTCAGATTTAGGTTGCAACTGAATCGACCTTGTTCTGAAATACCCCACGTTGATTTAAAAAATCACAAAGTGTATTTTTCTGTAAATTCGTTTTCATTTGAGTTGTTGAATTAGTTGAAACTTCCCATTCTGAATTCCCAACTTTGTTACTTTTTTAATCTAAGTATTTCAGCTCATTTGTTTGGCTATTGTGAAACAATCGATATTATTCTGAGCAAACTTGACTGCTAAAGTAAAAATATATTTGTAAACTAATCGATAAGTGATGAGTATTTCCGTTTTTGAAACTATAAATCTACATGGATTAAGATTAATGCCCCTCATGAACAAAATTGTAATCGAATCTCAATCCTTTTCTGTTTTTCAGGTTCAAGACTCAACAGTCCCCGTCCCGGTAGCATCCGAGCTTCGCGCAAGCGCGCTCTCTCTTCATCCCCCTATTCGGATTCGTTCGACATAAATTCTATGATCCGATTCTCCCCAAACTCGCTAGCGTCCATCGTAAATGGCTCCAGATCGTCGAGTGCGAGCGGATCGTACGGCCATCTATCGGCTGGTGCTATCAGTCCGGCCCTGGGCATGCACCCTATGCACCTGCAGCAACTCCAAGCTCACCTAATGCGCAGCACGGGGTCGCTGCTACCTCTACCCCCTGCCGCACCGCCCCCCCACCCCATGTACTCGCTTGGACATCATCCTCTGCACATGGCTCATAGTATATCTAAGACTGATGTAAGTACCAATAATGTTTTCATTTTGAAGTTGTGGAAATGATTTTATAAATGAATAAGATAGGAAACAAGGATCCATCAACATAAGTTGATACCGCCCTTATAGAAGCGTAGTGAACCCGTTGAAGTTTTCATAAGGTTGTTTGATCTGCGCATCTACGAAATTTATTAGTGCCAACTTAGGTTGGGAAACCTGTAAAAATACTCTAAATCATTACTAAACATTTCATCAATTAATTATTGTTCTGTTGAATAGTCATTTAATGAAAACAATGTCTTATTCTCTTTTTCCATATCCGCATATATGAACGAAAACTTTCTTTACAGATTTTAAATGACAGAAAAAAGTCTGAAACTAGTACAATAACCCAACTCGATGTGGATTCCACGACCTCGAGAAAATCCAAAGTAAAAAAAGAGTCTTCCCTCCACCCATGCGGCACGAACGAAGCCCAGAACGACCCCACTGATCTCAAAGACGAACCCGGAGATTTCATAGAAACAAATTGCCACTGGAAGGACTGTTCGACAGAATTCGCCACCCAAGAAGAATTGGTCAAGGTAAGCACAATCGAAAGGTATGTAACTTTATTTAACCAGCAAATACTGCATTTGGATACCATCACTAACATTTATGAACTTTACAGCACATCAACAACGATCACATACATGCAAACAAAAAGTCATTCGTCTGTCGGTGGGAGGGTTGCTCAAGAGCCGAAAAACCTTTCAAAGCCCAATACATGCTGGTAGTCCACATGAGAAGACATACCGGCGAAAAACCACATAAATGCACGGTAAGTCGATGAATCCTACATGAAAAACACAAACTGTCGTTTACCGAAGATTCATATGATTTTAAATATATAATAATTTCAGTTTGAAGGATGTGCAAAAGCCTACTCTCGACTGGAAAATCTCAAAACCCACCTGAGATCTCACACCGGTGAAAAACCATATACCTGCGAATATCCTGGATGTGCCAAGGCTTTCAGTAATGCGTCTGACAGGGCGAAGCATCAAAACAGAACGCACAGTAACGAGGTAAATACTAATGCGTTGAAATCAACGTCGTTTTAATATATATTTATTCTAACTGCTTTCATAGCCGGATAATTTGTAAGTAAATGAAAAAAATGCATGTTTATGCTTGCGTAGATGAACTCTTAACATTCTCGCATCTCATCAAAACCTCCCTACATCTCGATTCATTTCAGAAACCCTACGTTTGTAAAGCACCAGGGTGCACGAAAAGGTATACTGATCCGAGTTCTCTCAGGAAACATGTGAAGACAGTCCATGGCGCCGAATTTTACGCCAGTAAAAAGCACAAGGGTTCTGAGCAGGGCTCGGATGATGGACCAGCAGGACTGGATTCCAGCCCGCGAAGTGAAGACCTCCAAAGCCACAAGACGACAAGCCTTAGTAGCCCCAGCATCAAGTCTGAGTCCGATGTGAATTCCCCCGGACATCATCAACAAGGAAGTCCCCTTGGAGCTACTCAACTTGCTGGTAGGTATCACAACATTTTTGTTTTTCCTATCCATCGATTAATATTTTATTCGAATTCTTACATCCATACTTTATACTCACGCCTTAACAAAACATTGATGTGTATTCCAGGACAGGGGGGTTTCAACGATGACATTTCTGGTGATCTAGGTGGCAACTTACAACCCGGAGACGATCCTTCGTGGGCATACGACGCTGAGGATTTGGAAATTGATGAACTACCCGTTGTTCTTAGGGCGATGGTAGGAATAGGTAGCGAAAGGGGTGGAATAGCGGTAGCGGAAAGGTCACCAAGAGTGCGGATGAAACATTTAGCGAAATATAAGCCCTCGGGCATACCCACATCAAACACGCAGAGAAAGAACATTGCCGATTTGAACAGGAGGATTACGGACTTGAAGATGGAGGGAAAAGGTAATGATAGCAGCAAAAATAATAATCACTTAAGAATCGGGGTTCTGAATTTTCCAATACATGAGTCATACCTAAATTACTTTTTGTTTTATTCACAGGCGGTCTTGCTGGTACTCCCCAATCGAAGACGCAACTCACCGATATTCAACAGCGTTTGCAACCTCCTGGAAATACACAAGCCCAAATCCGGAGGGACAGCAATTCTACAGTCAGCTCGTACTACGGAAGCATGCGCAGTGCGGATATGAGTCGGAAAAGCAGTCTGGCGTCGCAGGCTTCGAGCATGAGGCCCGCAATGGCCCCTGGATCTTTTTACGATCCCATTTCTGTTGGTAGCTCACGAAGGTCCAGTCAGCTATCCACAGCAACCACCGGCGGAACCTGCATTCCTCCACCACCTCCCTCACATCTTCTTGCAGGACAATTGCAAAGGCTGCAACATTCTCCGAATCCTGCTAAAAGTAGCAGCAATCTGGTATTACAGGTATTCCTTCTAATAAAAATTAACATATTGGTTTTTGAGAAAATGAAATATGAGACAATAGTTTGGAACGTCTGAGTCTTATTACTCCACTCAGTACTCCAACCAAAAAGCAGTTCGGTTCTATTCATCTATCGAATTTCATTAAAATCAAGGAAGTTATAAATGAAATAATCGTCATTGAATTCATATTACCATTAAAATCGTGTCTGCCTATGATTCACATGTATATCTTACATCTGAATGCGAAACAGGACATAAGATGCCTAGAACTAAGCATACATTTTTTTTTAGAAAAAAATCAAAATTATAATTCTCATGAGTCGTACAACGAAAACAGAAACATACAGAAAATTAACGCGTATACTGCACTTATTCAATCAGCATGTTTCGTAATGATGAATTCAAAGTAATTGCTCGTCCAGATCACTCTTTGAACATTTCGGAATGAAACCTCAAATTATGTTTTGTTCCAGACTCAGAATGTATCCCTTCAACAGGCAGCTCTTCAGCAGACCTGGCTGTCTTCCAACCTTTCAACCACTGCGAGTACTGATGCCCGCCGAATGTCGGAGCCGTGTCATACGATGACAGATAGAAAGAGCCCTCCTCCCCGCCCTGCGTCTGTCTCTCTCTCACCACTCAAAGGAACTGAGAATTCCACCGAACTCCACCCCAATCAAGCTGTGGTCCTGGACGAAGTAGGGGAAGGCGAAATGGTTGAAAACAAGCTCGTCATCCCTGATGAGATGGTGAGGTATCTCAACCAAGTAGCTGATAACCAAACAGCGATGAGCTGGTCTGATGGCAACCATAAACCTCTAGGCAGTCCTTCGCAGATGATACCATCTCCGTCTAGCTTTCCCACGCTGCCTTCACCTCAGAATATGTCACCATCTGGTATCAGTCAGATGATGCAGTCGCCTAGCAGTTTAAATCAGATGATTCACTCTCCTTCGAGTAACTTGAATCAAATGCTACCATCACCAGCTTCTAATTTAGTGAACATGATCGCTTCACCTTCAAATAACTTGAACCAGATGATGCCCTCACCTGCTGCTACGAATCTCAACCAGATGATTAATTCTCCAGCATCTATGAATCAGATGATGCCATCGCCTGCCTCCAACATGACTCAGATGATGCCTTCACCAGCATCCAACATGAACCAAATGATGCCTTCGCCAGCACCCAACATGAACCAGATGATGCCTTCGCCAACATCTAACATAAATCAGATGATGCCTTCGCCTGCATCAAACATGAACCAGATGATGCCTTCGCCTGCACCAAACATGAACCAGATGATGCCGTCCCCAGCTTCCATGAACCGCATGATGCCGTCCCCAGCTCCAAATCAAGTGATGTCTTCTCCATCCAACTACGCCCCCTCGTGCTATGGAGGCATACAAAGTTCCATGATGTCTCCAGGCATAACTCAAATACCCGGCAGATGTCATTCTCAGATGATGCAGGCTGGCATTTCCAACGTCCAGAACTGCAATGTAATGAACATGAACTGTTACAATAGACCGGTTTCACATGGGGGTTGTTACAATGCGCACTGGGATGGAAACGGATGTCAAAATGGCGGGATGGTACCCCAACAGGAGAATCATATGTGCAGACAAGTGAACATGAACCAAAGTTACGGAGGGAATGTTCCTAATCACTACTGCCAAAGCCACAATTACAACCAGAACCACCACAATTGTACTAACTACCAGAATGCATTCAACTGCGGATCTAATATGTCGGATCCGCTTCCTTCACCTGCCATTGCTACTTCTGCTCCCAGTGAGGTGATGAATCACCCACAACAGGCACAAATGAACAGACCATGCACACATTACGTTCAAAATTGTTATCCCACGCCACCTTACACAAATCAATGTGTTCCACAACCACAGCAAACGTGCAACAATTGTCAGAACTGTAGGAAATCAACTTACAACCAGTGCAGTAATAATGAGATACAATGTAAAGATATCAGTCAATCACAAATGTCTCCGGGAATAGCGAATAGTAACCATAACAGTAATACCATGCTTGGAATGAGACAAGATACGTATCAAAGAACTCTGGAATATGTTCAGAATTGTCAGTCTTGGGTGAATAACTCTGAGACGGTAAGTAGTAGTACTCATCCACTTAAACCTGGTGATAAGGCAGGTTCAAACATGATCGTCAATGATATGACATCTTCCCTGAGTTCCCTTCTAGAAGAGAACAGGTTTTTGCAAATGATACAGTAGTTGACAATCTTTGAAATCCAAAATAGCACTGAGGACTGTACAAATGTTTTTGTAATAAATGTATATTGTGATATGTAAATTGTTTATGCAATATTCAAATTTCAAAAGGGCTTTAACTTTTTGTATATATGAGGAAATTTTATTGTACCAATTTTGTATGACATTTTTTATATATACTTTGTGACGGGGTCTGTTTGTGATCTCACTAACTATTTTTAAGGCCACATACTGCCATGTTTGTTTGTATATCATACACAAAAATACTGTTAGGAGTTTTTGTATATAAATAATTCTTATGTTATATTTTTTAATTGCAATGGAGATATATTTAATAAAGATTATGCTTAATTCTGAAGTTTTTTCATTCAAATATTCGTCTCTGATGCATACTTACTACAGATTTCAAATTGAAATATTAGTAAGCAGTGCCCTTGTTCAAAGAAATTATAGGATAGTAAAACAGTCATAACTTTCAGAATTTTTTTGAATTTCGACTTATGACGTACTGTTTTCAGATTGCCTGTTAAATGAGTACGCGTTTCTCAAGGTCAAGATGTAAAACGTAGAAACTATATTTCACATTTTTCCCAATAAACGGAAATATTTTGTATTTTCAAATTTTGGAATGGAAATAGTTTCTCCTTAGGAGGCAAATGACGAGAGAATGGGGTTTTTGGTGACTGAAGCTAAGTACTACAGCTTTCAGGAAGTATTCTGATCGTGAATTAGAAAAAATGATGAAATGCTTCTTCAGTTCTTCGGGCGTATCTAATAATGTAACTTTCATTATGTTATGTTCCATTATAATTTCCTCTACTTCTAAAAATACAACTTTCACCCTTCTTCCATCCGAACTAATTTCTGAAATTTGCAAGAAACTAAACTAGAAGGGAATATCTGTAAGAGTTTCGAAAACGGAAGCGGATTTGGTTTCTAAAAAGTCAACGATAAGTATTTTGATAAATATTAGTTGTATTTAACTAATCCAACTCGTTCCATTCAGAAGGAACTGTTTTTAAATTATGGCAGCAACTTATTGAGGAAGATTGGAATTCTACACTTGTATAGATTCCAATATTCTTATTTTTTCAGATTGTGGTAGGTTGAGAAACCAAAAAAACTAGAAGACAAAATCCACCCACCGCAAAATAATGACATCCAAACAGTACTTAAATATGTGCCTTCTCTTGCTTATCATCGCATTTTTGCTTCTCTGAACACGACTGGGATCTGTTCGATGAATATTTTTCCATCTCGTGATAACGGAAATTAGTAATGTTTCAGTTCAGTTTGAACTTCACTTTGACAAATAAAACTGATTTGCCCCTATTATATTGACATTATCAATAAAAAATTACTTGGCAGTACAAAATTATACTTTATATATATATATATATATATATATATATATATATATATATATATATATATATATATATATATATATATATGTTTAGAATTTCAAATAAGACTTGTGTTTTGGCAAACACTAATTCTACGGCAAAAATTAGTTTTTATTTGGCGTATTATCTTTTTATTTTTCTGACACTATCTGACAATACATGACTAACTACATTATATCAACTGTATTAAAATAAATAAAAAAAATGGTGAGAAAGTTAGGTAGTCACCTACCACGAGTACTGCTGACGAAGTGGTCATCGCTCTCTGAACTGGAGATAAGAAGAATCGCAAACTGCAACTATTCATTTTCTCTCCCAACGAATTAAATGTAATTTTCTCATTCTTTTTCACAACTCAGTCGAGTAAAGTTGTCTGTTATTTAGAAATAAATCTTTTTAAAAAGTCTTTCCGTCATTCGAAGTTCTTAAGTGGCGCAGTCAGTAGGATTGTGCAGTAGTGATTTTTGGAACTGTTCGAGCTGCCAAAACCAATCAACTACTTGGGATCTCAAGCCCTCAAGCACAATCAAGGAAAGGACCAACGACGGAAGGCCAGCAAGGACACAGCAGCCAGGACAAAGAATCGGAAGGGAAGGAAGACTACGGAAGCGTAAGTGTCCATCCTTTTGCACCCCCGACCCTCTGTTCAAGGTACTCGGTTGGTATAGTTAGAGCGTGCATTGCAAGCACAAAATAGTTAGGTCAGTCTATTGGAGACGTTAGAATAGGTCAGTCTATCGAAGACAATTAGGTTAGACAAAATTTTGAAAAAATATTTTTACGTATATTGATGTCTGATATTGACGATCTTATTAATCGATTATCAAATTCTCTCACCATAGATTCAGAAAACACTAGTTCAAATGCATTCAACGAAATGTCAAACGAGAATCAAGATAAGAAAATGAATTGGAATCTTTTCAAGTCGAAGTTGGATATCATTAAGCCATTCGATGGAGATAGCAATAGTTTGAATAAATTCATTAAGAGATGCGATAGTTTAATAAATACCTATGCACCATTGGCAGATATTGAATTGAATAACCACATATTTGACTGTATTCAGGAAAAGTTAGTAGACAAAGCACAAATCATGGTTGGCAATCGATCAGAATTGACCAATTGGACAACACTGAAAGCTGCATTAATTCAATGTTTTGCCGATCGTAGGGACTTGGACTGTTTGGTCCAAGAATTGACTAGAACTCGTCCTCACAGAGGAGAACATTTGAATGATTTCGGAAGTAGGCTACAGTTGCTTCGAAGTAGCGTTGCTCAACGAATCAGTAACGATACAAGTCTTTCAGAAACCGAAAAATTTTGTAAAATTAGTCATTATGACAAAACAGCGCTCAATACCTTCATTGCAGGTTGCACGGGAGTACTAAAAAATAATATGCACCTTACGAAACCCCAATCATTAGAAGATGCTATGGCCTATGTGACAGACTTTGAAAACTTTGAAAAACTTTACGGTAATCTGAACAGTAATACAGAGAAATTCGACAGAAGTTATTCTTCCACAAATAAACCAGAAAGTTATCAAAATCAGTCATATCAGTTCAACACAAATCATCAAAACTCATTCAATCACCCAAACAACTCAAATTTTAATCGTACAGATTTTTCTCAATATCCGAATTCAAAACCCAATTGGCCATCGCAACCAATTAACATACAACCTAAGCAATTACCGCCCAGGAGATTCCCAACGAATCGAGAAACTTTTGGGCCACCTCAAAATGTATTTAAACCGAATCAATTATCAAACAATCAACTTCCCAAACCAACCCCTATGTCAGTAGTTTCGAAAAATACAAATGGATTCACTAAAAGATATCCCACCCAAAATCACAATAATTTCCAAAAATCATTCAATCAGAATCATAATAATTTCCAAAGACCGTTCAATCATAATAATCCCCCAAAAAATACGTTTGAAGAGTTATATACAAATCAATACGAAGATAACGATAGCCAAAATCACAATGCCGACGAAGACGAACCATCATATTATGATCAAAATGATCATGTTCAATATTTCGAAAATCCTCATGATGATACTGAGTATACTGTACCTATCAATGAGATTGAAAATTTTCAAGTAAGAGACTCATCAAACAACCAGACCTAATCGAAATCAATATATCATCTAATAATGCCCTTCCTTACATCCAGATCAAACACCCCAAAATTAAATTATTAATAGACACTGGAAGCTCTCGCTCTATTCTGAGGCCTTCAATAGCTGAAAACTTTTTTCCGAATTGCATCTATCGACAAAACAACATCATTAAAACCGCAATAGGCAAGAAAAATACTCAATTTCAAGCTCAAATTCCAGCTTTTTCGGAATTCGGCAAAAACAAAAATATTGACTTCATCCTTTTTGACTTCCATGACTTTTTTGATGGCGTAATAGGCTTATCCGACCTTATTGACATGAATCTCAATATTGACTTGATCAATAGGAAACTTATCGGGGCGGATGTTGAGATACCCTTCAAATATAGAGAATCAAGTCAGGTAAATTTTTCAATCACAATAACAGCTAATGAAAGCACTTTGAAAAATATTCCCGTTAGTGTCTACGAAGGCAAAATTATGATAAATTCGGGAAAAACGCGAAATATCCAAATTATGCAAGGAGTACTCTGATATATTTTACAAACCTGGTGACAAATTAACATTTACCTCGAAAATTAAACACGAAATTAGGACGACTGACGAAATACCGACTTACACGAAATCTTATCGTTACCCATTCATACACAAAGACGAAGTTCGCAGACAAATTAACGAAATGCTTGAAAAAGGAATCATACGGCCATCTTGTAGCCCGTGGTCCTCGCCGATTTGGATTGTTCCAAAAAAAATTGACGCTTCGGGGCAGCAAAAATGGCGAATTGTTGTGGACTATAGGAAATTGAATCAAAAAACAATTTCCGATAGATACCCAATACCGAACATTAACGACATACTCGACAAATTAGGACGCGCACAATACTTTTCTACTCTAGATCTCGCGAGCGGTTTCCACCAAATCGAGATGCACGAAAACTCGATTGAGAAAACAGCTTTTAGCGTAGAACAGGGACATTACGAGTACTTAAGAATGCCCTTTGGTCTGAAATCAGCTCCATCTAGTCTTCAACGCGCCCTTGATGACATTTTGAAAGGACTCCAAAATAAAATATGCATGGTATTCATGGACGACGTTATTGTCATAAGTACTGGACTAAAAGAACACATTCAAAACTTGAAATTAGTATTTCAGAGGTTGCGAGAGGCAAATTTGAAAATACAAATGGATAAGTGCGAGTTTTTACGCAAAGAAGTAGAATTTCTTGGTCATGTCGTAACTTCAGAGGGAATCAAACCAAATAAAAAGAAAATAATCGCGATACAAAAATATCCTATTCCAAAAACACAACGCGAAGTAAAGTCATTCTTGGGTTCAGTGGGGTATTACAGGAAATTTATCAAAAACTTTGCGAAGATCACGAAGCCAATGACTCAATGCTTGAAAAAAGGAAGAAAGGTCGAACACACTAAAGAATTCATAGATTGTTTCCATGCATGCAAAAATATTTCAACCACCGAACCTGTTTTAGCTTACCTAGACTTCTCAAAACCGTTCGAATTAACAACAGATGCCTCAAATTTTGCCATCTCTGGGGTACTTTCCCAGGGCAATCATCCCATTTGCTATGCCTCAAGAACGCTGAATCCTGCGGAATTGAATTACTCAACAATAGAAAAAGAGTTGTTAGCGATCGTTTGGAGTTGCAAATATTTTCGCCCCTACCTTTTTGGAAAAAGATTTTTCATTTTCACAGACCATAAACCACTCCAGTGGTTAATGTCCATGAAAGAACCAAATTCTCGGCTAGTACGATGAAGATTGAAACTGGAGGAATTTGATTACGAGATCATATATAAAAAAGGGAAATCAAATCAAGCCGCTGACGCGCTTTCTAGGCACCCTGTAGATATCAATACGTTTGAAACTGATTCTATTTGTAATAATCCAGGCCACTCTGACGAAATAATAAATGACTTTCTTATAAACTCGGGAGACCTACCAATTCTAGACGAATCAACGGTAAATGAAATTTTGAACACAGACCCCAAACCTCCTAAAATTAATATCATTTCTGACATTCAAATTAAACCACCTGATATACTAGAAAACTCGGCATCAACCCTAGAAACAGTACACTCGTCCGCTGAAAACCCTATTTTTGAAATTCCCATATCGGAAAAACCGATAAATATGTCTTGTATAAAAATCAAATTATTATCACGGGCGGAGACGTGGATAAAATAATCATGAGACGGGAAAAAGTTTTCGAAAATAAACGATTTTATATTACTATCCCTAAAAGAAATCCCATTCCACACGTGATTCGTATGCTAAAAGAATATATTAACCCGAAACAAGTATATGCTTTATTTTTCAAAAATCATGAGCTAGTTCCCACCTTCACTAATACCATTCAGAACGTCTTTAAAAACTCATCTTTCAAAATAATACAATGCGTGAAATTTCTAGAAGATATTCAGGTCCCCGACGACCAAAAAGAAAAATTAACATTGTACCACACGACTAAAACTTGCCACCGAGGCATGAACGAAATGAAATTTGCCTTGTCAAAAAGGTTCTATTGGCCAAAATTATCGGAGGACATTGAGACGTATATTAATAACTGTGAAATTTGCCAGAAAAATAAATACGATCGTAACCCTCCTGTAATAAAATTCAACTTAACACCCACTGCATCAAGACCTTTTGAACATATTCATGTCGATACGTTTCGAATGAATCATGACGCATTTGTCACAATAATCGATGCATTTTCTCGTTACGGACAAGCGTATCCCCTCAAAAGTATAACCGGTACCGAAGTGGTGGAAAACATATACAATTACATCACCCACCATGGGTTACCCTTGAAAATCACTGCTGATCAAGGGACGGAGTTTAAAAATAAAGATCTTGAAGATTTCTGTAAATTATATAAAATTGAACTTCACTTCACAACCGCTAAAAACAGCAACTCAAACTCTTTAGTTGAAAGATTCCATTCGTCAATAGTAGAAAGTTATCGTTGTCTCAAAGAGGAACATAATGAAATGACGATAGAGCAGCTGATGAAACGCGCTGTGATGGGGTACAATAATTCCATACATAGCGTTACAAAATTCACCCCATTTTAAGTCATTAACGGACACCTAATCATACCTAACCCCTTCGATCTCAATGATAACGCTATAATATCCAGCTATGTCCAATCACATAAAGAAAGTTCCAATAAACTTTATGAAAAAATCAAAGAAGTCAACACAAAAATAAAAGAAGCCATAATTAATAAAAGAAACGAACAAAGGTCAGAACCCCCCGATTTCAAAAATGTAAATACCGCGTACGTCAAAACTAAAGCACGAGGAAAACACCTTCCAAAATTCAAGAAAATCGAACTAACCGGCCAAACGGATATTAAGTTAAACACAAACAAAACTTCATATCACAAAAGTATAGCCAGAAAACCTTTTCCTAAAAAGAGAAACCCTTTTCAGGATGAAGAATCTGTTCCTGATATGGTGGTGCCTGGCCCTTCGAATCAAACAGACGATTGAAACAGATATTCAAATAACTAACTTGGATAATCCTATCCTTCCTATCCAGTTAGGTAATTCTAGGCTAATATACAGTAAACATACGTTTTTGCACTATATAAATTTGACCCAAGTAATCAGACAATTCGAAAACATTGAAAGGCACTTCTCAATATTAAAAAGTCAATTGATGTTCGAAAATATAACTAATGAAATATCTTATCACGGACTATCAAATTCTCTTTTCATAAGAACGGAACACTTAATACAGATAACAAACGAAAAACTCGAAAATCTGAAACCTCATATACGCAAAGAAAGAGGACTGTTGAATATAGTGGGTAGAGTAAATAAATGGTTATTCGGTACATTAGACGCAGATGATGAGGAACGCTACAACAGAGCAATTACTACCTTAGAAACTACTCAAAATAATTTATTGGAAAATTTCAATATGCAAATATCTCTATCAAAAGGTTTAATTGAGAATTATAATAAAACAATCGCCGCCTTAAGCACAAACCAGGAAAAATTTCAACTTGGCTTGAGAAAATTTCAAATTTCAGTTCCACAAACAGTCAATAATATACAAGACTACATAAGTTTTCAGGGAATAACGACACAGTTGAACCTTGACTGTCAAAACTTAATTATGTTCTTAGATAATCTAGAGGACGCAATTACATTCTCAAAATTGAACGCACTTCATAACAGCATACTCTCGAGTTCAGAATTGAAAAAAATGCTCGAAGATCTTTCGGAAATGTATAACCAAAACGAAATTCCATCTTTTCGAAATGTTTTATCATACTATCAATTTTTCGGGACACAGGTTAGTTTTTCAGATACCAAAATTATTTTCGCCATTCATGTACCTATACTGAGGCCGGAAACATCATCCTTTTATCATATATATCCTACCATCCAAAACCAAACCATATTCGTCCCGAGATACACCTTCCTGGCACGAACGCAATCAAAAATGCAATTTGTAACCGACCCATGCCCAGCCGTCGAGGGAACATATTTCTGCCCTGACGAATATCATCCCCACGACCAGTGTGTGGCCAAGCTGTTGAACACCTCGACGATAGAGAACTGCCCCACCTTCAGAGTCAACTTCGAGGAACCAATTGCCGAACAAATCACCAGGGAAATGGTCCTTATACTTCCCACAAAACCTGAAAAACTTCTCGCAAAATGTAAAACTGATCGATACCTTGAAATCAACAAATCGGTATTGATCACCATTCCGGAAACATGCGAAATCAGAATCAACGAAAAAAGATTTCTTAATAACATTCGCATCCAAGAAGGAAAGCCGCTCATTTTACCCGAAATTAAATTGGTCGCCGAAAATTCAACCACGTTTATGGTAATACCAAATATTACCAAAATAGACATGGAAGAAATTTATCGACTAAAGGACTACGCAAACTTGATACCGCCCATCCAGGAAAAAGAGACTCAGATGCAATCGCCAATTTATTTCACAGCCTTCGGAGTGTGTACATTCATAATTGTGCTGGCAGTTATTTATAGAAAACGACTCTTTTCTCTTTGGAAACGCACCGACCGGAGAAAATCAGAAGAAAATCAAGCCGAAGAAGATGAAGAAAATGGGAAATCGAAAAAACGTTCCGTTATTTTCGATTCTTGACGGGGGAGGAGTTAGGTAGTCACCTACCACGAGTACTGCTGACGAAGTGGTCATCGCTCTCTGAACTGGAGATAAGAAGAATCGCAAACTGCAACTATTCATTTTCTCTCCCAACGAATTAAATGTAATTTTCTCATTCTTTGTCACAACTCAGTCGAGTAAAGTTGTCTGTTATTTAGAAATAAATCTTTTTAAAAAGTCTTTCCGTCATTCGAAGTTCTTAAGTAGAATTAGTTCACAACATCCTCCGGGCCTCGCAAGAGACTACTTTGGTTTCAATAGGATTATCTTCGTTATAGGTCTTCGATACAATCCTGTCATCGTTTTAACTTCAACCACCCTGATTTTGTTGTCGCGTCCAGGAAAGGTTCGAGTTATTTTAACTTTGGGCCATGTATTTCTTGGAGAAGTATCATCCGCCAATATGACTAGATCTCCTTCAGAAACATTTCTTTTGTTGTGCTGCCACTTACTTCGTTTTACCAGAGTTGGCACATATTCTCGTAGCCAACGTCGCCAGAAAAGATCTGCGAATCTTTGTGCAATACTCCATTGTTTACGTAAATGGGAGTCTGAATCATTGAAAACACCAGGTGGATTAACTTGACTCATTTGACCAATGAGAAAATGGTTTGGTGTCAGAGCTTCGTCGTCTAGATGATCTGAGGAAACGTAAGTGAGTGGATGGCTGTTCACAGTGTGCTCTATTTCAACAAGAAGAGTTAGAAGCATTTCTTCCTTTGGACTCTGCTGTGTCAGAACTACTCTTAGAGCGTTTTTAACCGATCTTATCATTCTCTCCCACACTCCTCCCATATGGCTGGCTGTGGGTGGATTATTAAAACATTGAAAATGTCGCACACAACTGCTGAATCTGATCTGCATCGAAACTTCGAAGGGCCAACTTCATTTCTTTTTCAGCTCCATAAAGGTTTGTTCCGTTATCAGAGTGTATTTCGTTAGGACTACCTCTCCTACAAATGAATCGACGGATTGCCATGATGACCGAATCTGTAGTGAGAGAAGAGGCTAGTTCGAGGTGAATCGCTCTTGTAGACATACACGTGAAAATTACACCATAGCGTTTTTCCTTCCTCCTACCTATCGTAACCGTCATCGGACCAAAATAATCCATTCCCGTGATCATAAAGGCTCTGATTTGAGGTGTGATACGAAAATCCGGAATTTGACCCATCTGTTGAGTTTCCAACTTGGCATTCCATCTCCTGCAGATAATACAGGATTTCACACAAGTTTTGACAGCTGATCTTGCGTTAAGAATCCAAAATCGATATCTCAACTGGTTGATCAATTGTTTTCTGCCCTGGTGATGATTTAAGTAATGATAATATTTAACTATTGTAACAAACCACCCTGGCGCCGGCCCTGCCGCGACCTTCCAGGAAAATCATCCACTAGCCGTGATGGGTTGCAAATAATAGGTTTGTTCTAGCACCAATTTCCAAACGGTCTGAAGCAGTCAGAGGCATGCGCAAAATGAATTTCGCTCTCCAATATTCATCTTGCGCATGCCTCTGACTGCTTCAGACTAATTTCCAAACGGTCAAATGTGTTGCTAGAACAAACCTAATATACCTCTCAGCCAACTAGGGCAGTGACTTTAGAACAACCGAACAATTCGTGTCATTTTATTAGCTTCCCGCTCAGTTCACTCTATTATAACCAAAATCATTCAATATATAATATCAACACGAGTTTTGAAGTGATTTCTGTGAAACCTTACGAATTCTATAACTAACCCTTTTATAGTGGCGCTCCAACTAGTGGCCAGAACACCTCAAGAAATCGTGTGATCTATTGGAATTATTTACCGGTTATTATTCGAGTTGACCTATATACGAAACGGCAAATTTGTTTCGGCTCCCGGTTCACCACCGATCTACGGACAGGAAACATTTTTGTGATTTTGTGAACATTCGGATTCTAAACTTTCAACGTTCTCGCGGTTGTGCTTCTGAGGTTTACTCAAGGACTTTGATGAAAAGTGCTTCAAGCTTTGCATTGGTGATCGTTGTAACTGAATCATCCAACAATTACAAGCAGAAAGGAGAAGCTGTAGTATACTGAAAGTGGGTAAAATTTATGGTTGTCTGCAAACTGTAAGTACATTTTATCCTTTTCATCTCGCCTATTTTTCGTGAAAAGTTAAGCAATCACGGACCAACAGGGTGGTCGCCGATACTTCCTACGTTCGTGTGGGCAATTTCAATTGGCGGAACAGGAAAGTGGTACCATGTCTAACGTGGTTTTGAGCAATGAACAATTCGCGGAACTTTTGTCTCGAATATCAGTGGCGGCGGGTAACACTACACAGGGCATTGCCACCGGCGGCAACTTTTCGAAATGTTCGTCGCGTTTTGACAGTTTGAAGGACTCAGACGTGAACGCTTTTATAGACGCAATTACTATATATAAGGACTGTGCTCAGGTATCTGACGCGAATGCTTTTAAAGGACTTCCAATGTTGTTCGACGGCTTTGCGGCAAAGTGGTATCAAGGCGTCAAGACCACAGTAAACACATGGGATGAAGCACTAGCTCTCCTGAGAACTACTTTCGGGCCACAGAAACCACCTTATAGGGTATATCGTGAACTATTTGCGAATGAGCAGGATTCCAATGTTCCTACGGACGTTTTCATTTGTAAAATGCGATCGATTTCAGCACAACTTCCTTCTGGCACTTTGACCGAAGCAGTACAATTAGATATGGTGTACGGACTACTGAATCGTAAAATAAGAGAAAAAGTTCCACGTGATCAAGTGAAAACTTTCAATGAACTTTTAACAAATGCAAGACTAATCGAAGAAACTTTCGAACTTAGCGATAAAAGGGTGTCGAAAGATACTAAAGATGACCAGAAACGCGTTCGCTGTCAATACTGCAGAAATTTAGGACACACTAAGGATGAATGCAGAAAACTCGCGAGCAGGAACTCGAAGGACAATGAGAAGCCAAAACCGACAGCGCATGCGCCGGAAACACCTCGTGATTCAACCCACTCTCGCTCGAGTTTGACTACCACTGCGTCAACTAACATGCCACGCACTGCTGTTAGTTCCCCATTGTCGTGCTATGGATGCGGTAAACCAGGCTATATTCGCTCCAATTGCCCTTCCTGCAGCAACACTGAGTCAGCAGCGATAGAATTCTTCAGCATTGATACCCTCATTGCCCCTCGTTCAAGACCTATCATCCATGTTAATATTCTAGGACATCAAGGTCAAGGTTTGATAGACACAGCGGCGAAGCAGAGTGTCGCTGGTAAATTACTATATGATCTTCTGAGGAGTGAAGGTCAAACGTTTCACAAAGAGCATATTATGGTAAAGTTTGCCGATGGTCAAGGTAAAATGGAACATGTCCTTGTCACTAGCGTTGACGTCAAGGTCAAAGACAAGACTGTACCTACCAAATTTATAATTTTTCCAGATGCTCCCAATAAAACCCTTTTCGGCATAGATTTTATACACGATGCTAAGCTCATCTTAGACATTCATAACAAGGAGTGGTATTTCGCTGATAATCAATCATCCCGATATGAACTGATATTTGAAGCTGCGACCAGTACTCCCGAAATCGCTTCATACTCAACCAAAGAGTGTGACAACTTGAGAGCGGAAGAAGGAACCATGCTCACAGACGAACAACGTTCTCGACTTGATGCATTCCTGAAACAGCACGAGAATATATTCAGTTTGGGGGGAGAGCCGACTCCCTACGCAGAGCATCACATCAATACGGGGAATCATCCTCCGATTGCATTGCCTCCGTATCGAATGTCTCCAGCAAAAAAGGCATTATTGAAGACCGAATTGGATCGACTATTATCTGATGGGATAATTGAAGAGTGTGAGAGTCCATGGGCTGCTCCTGTAGTGCTCGTTCCAAAGAAGGACGGTGGAATTCGGTTATGCGTGGACTATCAACGGTTGAACGCTATAACGATCAGTGATTCGTATCCGCTGCCGCGAATGGACGATTTACTTCATGCAGCTAAACGAACATTTTACATGACAACCATTGATTTACAAGCGGTTAGAGTTTTAGATCGCGATAAAGATAAAACGGCTTTCGTTACGCCCTATGGAACTTACCGTTACCTTTTTATGCCGTTTGGACTAAAAGGTGCTCCGGGGACATTTCAAAGACTGATGGACCAGTTCCGACGTGGTCTTGGCAGTGTCGTGATTCTTAGTTATCTAGACGATTTAATTGTTCTTTCTAGTACATTCGAGGAACACTTAGATGATCTGAAACTTGTGTTTGATAGACTTGAACAGTTTAAACTTCGCGCCAATCGTAAGAAGTGCGTGTTCGCGTGTTCGCGAGTAAAATATATCGGACATTATATTACTCCAGATGGTATTTCTGTTGACCCTGAGAAGACATCTGCGATAAGCGAACGTTTACCTCCGCGAAATGTTAAGGAAGTGCAGTCCTTCCTCCAAACTGCTAGTTGGTATAGGCGCTTCGTAGAGAACTTCGCTGAAGTGTCTCGGCCGCTCAGCGACTTGACAAAAAAGGAGGCAGTTTGGCAGTGGACCTCTGAATGTCAAGCCTCATTCGATAAATTAAAACAGTTATTGGTATCAGCTCCCATACTGAGACAAAGTGACGAGAGTAAACCGTATATCATACGCACCGATGCCAGTAGCTATGCTCTTGGAGCCGTGCTGTTACAAGGGGAAGGAGATGATGAACACCCAGTCGAGTATGCAAGTCGATTACTGAATGCTGCCGAACGAAACTACTCTACTTCAGAGAGGGAGGCCTTTGGGGTTGTATGGGCCCTAGGAAAATTCAGAGGCTATGTAGAAGGTTCCCCGATAGTCGTACAAACTGATCACCAACCACTCCGATGGCTACTTAGCCTGAAATCGCCTACTGGTAGGTTAGCACGTTGGGCATTGCTCATACAAGGGTATGACATCAAGATAGAGTATCTACCGGGAAAGCGAAACGTCGTTGCCGATACTCTGTCTCGACCTCCTTGCGACCATGAAGTACCAGAGACGTGCGAGTTTTGTGAGGTTGTCATCGAAATGCCTCGTAGGAAGGCTGAGGATACAAGACTTGAACAAATGAAAGATCCGGAACTAGCAAAAATAATCACTAGTTTCGAAGATCCTACTAATAGCGAATTCTCTAAGTGGACGGATCGAGGATATATCCTGTCCCAAGGCGTATTGTACCACTACTCTCCCGAAGAGGATGATGAAGAAGCACAGTTGGTTGTGCCTAGCCATGAAAGAGATAGAATTCTCAAGGAATATCATGATGCACCAGAAGCTGCTCATTATGGTGTCGAGCGAACCCTGCAACGTATTGCTAAAAGGAACTATTTCACAGGAATGCGGCGATACGTTACAGCCCATATAGGCAAGTGCCTTGACTGTCAGCGTTACAAAGCGACAAACCAGAAACCAGGTGGACTTCTCCAAACTCCTGTGTATGCCCAAAGGTTTGAGACTTTAGCAATAGATCTCTTTGGACCATTACCCGAAGGACCTCACGGGGAGAAATGGATATTCATCGTGGAAGACGTATTTACTAAATGGGTCGAATTATTTGCCTTGCCACATGCCACTGCAGAGGAATGCGCCCTCACTCTTATCAGAGAAATATTTTTTCGATACGGGCTCCCTCGCAAACTAATTAGCGACAATGGCGTGCAATTTGTGTCAGCCATTATGCAGCAGTTATGCTATACCCTCGAAATAAAGGAAGCATTTACTCCTCTCTATCACCCATCAGCCAATATGGTTGAACGGAAGAATCGTGACCTTAAACCACGACTCGCCATTATGGTGGGGAACGATCATAGATCATGGCCTGAAAAACTCCCAACCATTCGATTTGCCATGAATTCCGTATGGTGCGAATCAACAGGAAAAACTGCTGCCTACCTCACATTTGGACGTGAGTTACGAACTCCGGACGATGTCAAACATGACCTCAGGATGGTTATAGAATCCGAAAACTTCATCCCTCAGATAACTCCTTATCTGAAAAAGATAACAAGTGCTTGGCAAGAGGCTAAAAGTTTGAATGAGAAGGCTCAGGATAGACACAAGACCTACGCTGATGCCAAAAGAAGTGATATGGACCCCTTTGATATTGGAGATCTAGTATGGGTTCATACACATGCCCTAAGCAATGCTGCGAAAGGAATTACTGCCAAATTTCATCCAAAACGAGATGGACCTTATAAGATACTGAGACAAGTATCTCCAGTTACCTACGAGGTCGCAAATTCCGAAGATCTGAAGGAACCCTTAGGTGTTTACCATGTCTCAGCTCTTACCCTTGCAAGAGCCAGCGTTGGGTTGAGAAAAAGGGGACGACCCCCGAAGAAGAAGCAAGCGTCCACTGAAACTGGCCCCTCCTCGAGGCGAGTTCGAGGCCAGGGGGCCATACTGAAGTCAGCCAATTGTCATCTGAGAAGCCGATATAGTGCAGTATGGCAAGTGGTAGTGAGTGATTGATACGATCAAAAGCTTTCGTGTAGTCTAGCATTACCATAGCAGTTGCCTGATTTTTATCAATCGCTCTTGAGATATCATCGGTAATATTTAACAGTCCAGTAACACAGCTGTGTTAAGATCTGAACCTTGACTGAAACGTTGGAATAATACTGCTTGAATCCAAGTGAGACTGAATCTGAAAAAATACAATTTTTCGAACACTTTCTACAATGTGCATATAATGCTCACTGGTCGAAGGGATTTCAAATCAAAAGGATTGGGTCTTTGAGGTAGTTGAATAATGAAGGATTTTTTCCAGATTTGGGAAAAAACGTTATTGCAAATACAGAAATTGAAAATATGGGAGAAAATTGGAAGGATCACGGGACAGCTATTAAACAACATGACGGAGTTAATTTTATCATAACCATAGTCTTTGGATTCGATTGGAAGCAGAAATATAAATATCCATATCCTTAGTTGGTAGAAAGCTAAAATCAAAGAATCAGGTGAAATATCACACTGAGATGAGTTGATAAAGTACTCATTGATATCAGAGAGTTTTCTCAAGTTTTCAGGCAAGGCTCCAGATCGTTGTTTTGAAGTTATATTCATGTTTTTCATTTCTTTTCAAAATGTACGATTATTTTGGTTCTAATAGATTTTAAACTTGGAATGAGCTTTCTTCTCTCTTGTAATAGCACGCTCAGTCTCATTTCTCAAATCCTTGTAATAATTGAGGTGAGCCACCTGTTTCGTGCGATTGAATTTTGAGAGTGCTTTATCTCTGAGATGAATTATTTTTTTTAACATCGGTTTTCCAGGGAGCTTTGGACGGCTTATTCTAACAGTGCTCAAAGGAGCATGAAAGTCAAATGAGGCAATAATAATTTGGTTGAATAAATTGACTTTTACATCGACATCATGTTCCCGAAAAATGCAAGAAAAGTCTATGAGTTCAAGATCGTGACTGAAACGTATGCTATCAAACGATTTGAAATCTGGGAAAGTATAAAAAATTGATTGATCGCGCTCGGTTTTAGTGATGATAGAACATGACACGATGAGATGGTCGGATATATTAGAACCATCGTTGACTCTGCTGTTTAGGTACTGTCACAGAGGAAATAATTAGATCGATGATCTTGCCGCTAGTGGGGCTCATGCGGGTAGGTTCAATTATAACTTGATTGAGAGCATAGGATTTTAAAATACATTTTTTTCGTGGACGCATTGTCAGCATCCAACATGTCTGTGTTGAAGTCACCTGTAATTAGTTCTTCGTCAAAGTTAGGCGCGACGCTACTGATGGAAAATTGATGATCATCCAAAAATTCTTCTACCGACGGGGATCTGTACAAAACGCCAAGTGCATATTTTTAATTATAAGAGATATATGATATCCATAGTTGTTTTAGTGTTGTTTTTCGGAATATTTATCAGTTTTGCCTTATAAAACGGTTTGATGTATACGGCAACTCCGCCACCTTTGCCAACAGGTCTGTCGCATCTAAAAAGCAAATGATCTCCAATACCAACTATACGATCTGAAAATATTCGGTGAAAGCCATGCATGTTTCAGTAAGACAGATGATTTCGAATTTATCCATAACCAAGTCTCGAATTTCCTGAATATGAGGAACAATCGACCTGACATTCAAATGTGCTAATTTTAGAATATTTTTCATTGTGAATTGAAATCCATTGGGATGAGAACTTATCAGTACAACAAAAAAAAAGAACACGAAAGGTTATTTTAGGTATGAAAATCTACACTAGAACTAGTACAGGTGATTATATAAGAAATTCAAAGTATTTATTTACCTGATACAATTGTCATAATAATAACCATTAACAAATAGGCATAAGTTGTTGGGGAAATAGGAGCCTCCACTCCTGATTTTTTGTTGTGTTCAAATACGCTCTCAACTTTTTATGAATGGATTTGTTTCTCCGGAGAGAGATCGATGGCAACAAAAATGACCTTGCCCTTCAGCTTGTCGGGGTTCTGAAAAACCTCGAGTTTTTTCAGATAAGAAACAAATTCTATTTCAAGTATTTTTGTTTTCTTTACGAACGAAGTATAGATCGTTGACTTCGGATAATGTCACGTCGACCTCTAGGATCGAACACAATGAATTTAATGCGGCTGAAGTATCTTCGGCTTCAATGCGAAAAACAACAATATTGTTTTTTCGTAGCATGCGATCGAGTGATTCAACTTTATTTGCCAGCTTGTTATCCTCTTCTAGAATATTCAATCTATTCTTAACATCTGAGAGATCGTTTTCATTTCATTGAGGGGTTTCGTTTGTTTTGTCAAACTTTTTGTCGAGTTGCTCGATAAATCCAAAAATTCTCTCAATTTTCTCGTGGGTGTTATGTAGTATTTGCAAATGCAAGAAAAGTCTATGAGTTCAAGATCGTGACTGAAACGTATGCTATCAAACGATTTGAAATCTGGGAAAGTATAAAAAATTGATTGATCGCGCTCGGTTTTAGTGATGATAGAACATGACACGATGAGATGGTCGGATATATTAGAACCATCGTTGACTCTGCTGTTTAGGTACTGTCACAGAGGAAATAATTAGATCGATGATCTTGCCGCTAGTGGGGCTCATGCGGGTAGGTTCAATTATAACTTGATTGAGAGCATAGGATTTTAAAATACATTTTTTTCGTGGACGCATTGTCAGCATCCAACATGTCTGTGTTGAAGTCACCTGTAATTAGTTCTTCGTCAAAGTTAGGCGCGACGCTACTGATGGAAAATTGATGATCATCCAAAAATTCTTCTACCGACGGGGAACTGTACAAAACGCCAAGTGCATATTTTTAATTATAAGAGATATATGATATCCATAGTTGTTTTAGTGTTGTTTTTCGGAATATTTATCAGTTTTGCCTTATAAAACGGTTTGATGTATACGGCAACTCCGCCACCTTTGCCAACAGGTCTGTCGCATCTAAAAAGCAAATGATCTCCAATACCAACTATACGATCTGAAAATATTCGGTGAAAGCCATGCATGTTTCAGTAAGACAGATGATTTCGAATTTATCCATAACCAAGTCTCGAATTTCCTGAATATGAGGAACAATCGACCTGACATTCAAATGTGCTAATTTTAGAATATTTTTCATTGTGAATTGAAATCCATTGGGATGAGAACTTATCAGTACAACAAAAAAAAAAGAACACGAAAGGTTATTTTAGGTATGAAAATCTACACTAGAACTAGTACAGGTGATTATATAAGAAATTCAAAGTATTTATTTACCTGATACAATTGTCATAATAATAACCATTAACAAATAGGCATAAGTTGTTGGGGAAATAGGAGCCTCCACTCCTGATTTTTTGTTGTGTTCAAATACGCTCTCAACTTTTTATGAATGGATTTGTTTCTCCGGAGAGAGATCGATGGCAACAAAAATGACCTTGCCCTTCAGCTTGTCGGGGTTCTGAAAAACCTCGAGTTTTTTCAGATAAGAAACAAATTCTATTTCAAGTATTTTTGTTTTCTTTACGAACGAAGTATAGATCGTTGACTTCGGATAATGTCACGTCGACCTCTAGGATCGAACACAATGAATTTAATGCGGCTGAAGTATCTTCGGCTTCAATGCGAAAAACAACAATATTGTTTTTTCGTAGCATGCGATCGAGTGATTCAACTTTATTTGCCAGCTTGTTATCCTCTTCTAGAATATTCAATCTATTCTTAACATCTGAGAGATCGTTTTCATTTCATTGAGGGGTTTCGTTTGTTTTGTCAAACTTTTTGTCGAGTTGCTCGATAAATCCAAAAATTCTCTCAATTTTCTCGTGGGTGTTATGTAGTATTTGCAAAAACTATCATAAGACTGTTTTTTTGGAAATAATTCTGAGTGTAAATTTCATTCATTTGTCATGAAGGCTCGTTAAATCTTAAGTAATGCATCTTCTGCTCCGGGTGTTCACTGGATTGGCTGCTGGGGCCTGTGGCAAATCAAAATGCATTGGTTTAATATTATAGGCCGAGGCGTGAAACGAGAATTTTGAACAGATAGATAGATAGATGTACGCGATTATGGTGGAACATAAACTTTTCAAATGAATAGCTGTTTATGTTGTTTAAAAAAAAACTACTACTGGCAGCATGCTTCATCCTGTCATAGTAATCGCTAATGTTAATGTAAAATCTCAAGGCATATTTGTAATATTATGCAATAATTGATCAAAGGTAATGACGACTTTGCATATATGTTGAGGTCTGATGACCGTGATATTTTCACAATACCTTCAATACGAATTATTCTACGAATACTACTACGATGATATTTTCCAATATTTCATAACAATTTGGCTGTAGGAGTATCAAAATTCAGACACGCCTCTAATGACGTGCAACATGTACTCAACACATATTCTCAATTGATTCGGGGTTTATAATCGAATTGAACGAATCTGTTATATTTACGTGTGTTGTTTTCAGAAATACTGCCTATTTCGGATTGACCACTCAAAAACACTAAAAATCACAATACTCTTTACAAGATCACAAGTTCAAATGTGCTTTGTTTTTCCCCCGATCAACAATGACGCCATGTTGTGACGTCAGCTGACAGTACTCGATTTGTGTGAACTGAAACCAGGTGAAACTGACATAGTGACTGGTGCAGCTGGCGCAGTGGGTAGTTTGGTTGGTCAAATGGCGAAAATAAAGGGTTGCAGGGTAATCTGCGTGGCAGGTTCGAACGGAAAAGGAAAGTGGTTGGTTGATTGAAGAAAAATAAAAATTAAAGAATACGCTCCCAAAGGAATGGACTGTTACTTCGACACTGTTAGTATAAAACCACTTCTACAACAGTTTATATATGATCCAGAATACCGATAAAAGGAATCATCCCATTTACAAATCCAGTGCCAGGTAGCTGTTTCAACGCGTCATATATATCATCAGTGGCACTCGACAAGTTTTGCTATTACATGCATTTTGAATCATCTGATCCTTATATTAAATTAAATTCAAGTCTCGATTGAGCTTATCATCAGAAGATATTTTCAAAGGTTGGTAACAATGTTTATCTCTTTATTTTAAAAAGCCTATGTGCACTGAGGAAATCTAGATGTTTTTTTATATAATATATAGCGAGAAATCCGTTTACCTTTTCCATACGAATACCCTTCTACATAAAAACAATTTGTAGATGGGCTAGAAAATAATTGTAGAGCACTTCCAGTTGTTGGTTTCTGTATTGGATGTGAACATGGATTTGTTTAGGATATAATACTAGAAACTTTACGAATGAGCAGTTCAATTTTGAATCATAATACAGGAAATCCTTGAATTTGATTGAATAAGAATTAATCAGTAGGTATATAGGTGAATATGGCTTAGGAATGCAGTAGATGCTCCGCGGCGTAGTTTTTTTCAGATATCAAGTTAGGTGGAACTGGTGGAACCAGAAAGAGATTGAATGCCTCGATGATAACATAATTTGGAGTTTTGTTCCATGGGTTTTTCAATCAGTTACATATATATGTGGTTGTCACTATCAGGCTTGGACCGAAGTGCATAGTAATATCGTTTCACGCCTCGGCCTATAATATTAAACCAATGCATTTTGATTCGCCACAGGCCCCAGCAGCCAATCCAGTGAACACCCGGAGCAGAAGATGCATTACTTAAGATTTAACGAGCCTTCATGACAAATGAATGAAATTTACACTCAGAATTATTTCCAAAAAAACAGTCTTATGATAGTTTTTGCAAATACTATATAACACCCACGAGAAAATTGAGAGAATTTTTGGATTTATCGAGCAACTCGACAAAAAGTTTGACAAAACAAACGAAACCCCTCAATGAAATGAAAACGATCTCTCAGATGTTAAGAATAGATTGAATATTCTAGAAGAGGATAACAAGCTGGCAAATAAAGTTGAATCACTCGATCGCATGCTACGAAAAAACAATATTGTTGTTTTTCGCATTGAAGCCGAAGATACTTCAGCCGCATTAAATTCATTGTGTTCGATCCTAGAGGTCGACGTGACATTATCCGAAGTCAACGATCTATACTTCGTTCGTAAAGAAAACAAAAATACTTGAAATAGAATTTGTTTCTTATCTGAAAAAACTCGAGGTTTTTCAGAACCCCGACAAGCTGAAGGGCAAGGTCATTTTTGTTGCCATCGATCTCTCTCCGGAGAAACAAATCCATTCATAAAAAGTTGAGAGCGTATTTGAACACAACAAAAAATCAGGAGTGGAGGCTCCTATTTCCCCAACAACTTATGCCTATTTGTTAATGGTTATTATTATGACAATTGTATCAGGTAAATAAATACTTTGAATTTCTTATATAATCACCTGTACTAGTTCTAGTGTAGATTTTCATACCTAAAATAACCTTTCGTGTTCTTTTTTTTTTGTTGTACTGATAAGTTCTCATCCCAATGGATTTCAATTCACAATGAAAAATATTCTAAAATTAGCACATTTGAATGTCAGGTCGATTGTTCCTCATATTCAGGAAATTCGAGACTTGGTTATGGATAAATTCGAAATCATCTGTCTTACTGAAACATGCATGGCTTTCACCGAATATTTTCAGATCGTATAGTTGGTATTGGAGATCATTTGCTTTTTAGATGCGACAGACCTGTTGGCAAAGGTGGCGGAGTTGCCGTATACATCAAACCGTTTTATAAGGCAAAACTGATAAATATTCCGAAAAACAACACTAAAACAACTATGGATATCATATATCTCTTATAATTAAAAATATGCACTTGGCGTTTTGTACAGATCCCCGTCGGTAGAAGAATTTTTGGATGATCATCAATTTTCCATCAGTAGCGTCGCGCCTAACTTTGACGAAGAACTAATTACAGGTGACTTCAACACAGACATGTTGGATGCTGACAATGCGTCCACGAAAAAAATGTATTTTAAAATCCTATGCTCTCAATCAAGTTATAATTGAACCTACCCGCATGAGCCCCACTAGCGGCAAGATCATCGATCTAATTATTTCCTCTGTGACAGTACCTAAACAGCAGAGTCAACGATGGTTCTAATATATCCGACCATCTCATCGTGTCATGTTCTATCATCACTAAAACCGAGCGCGATCAATCAATTTTTTATACTTTCGCAGATTTCAAATCGTTTGATAGCATACGTTTCAGTCACGATCTTGAACTCATAGACTTTTCTTGCATTTTTCGGGAACATGATGTCGATGTAAAAGTCAATTTATTCAACCAAATTATTATTGCCTCATTTGACTTTCATGCTCCTTTGAGCACTGTTAGAATAAGCCGTCCAAAGCTCCCTGGAAAACCGATGTTAAAAAAAATAATTCATCTCAGAGATAAAGCACTCTCAAAATTCAATCGCACGAAACAGGTGGCTCACCTCAATTATTACAAGGATTTGAGAAATGAGACTGAGCGTGCTATTACAAGAGAGAAGAAAGCTCATTCCAAGTTTAAAATCTATTAGAACCAAAATAATCGTACATTTTGAAAAGAAATGAAAAACATGAATATAACTTCAAAACAACGATCTGGAGCCTTGCCTGAAAACTTGAGAAAACTCTCTGATATCAATGAGTACTTTATCAACTCATCTCAGTGTGATATTTCACCTGATTCTTTGATTTTAGCTTTCTACCAACTAAGGATATGGATATTTATATTTCTGCTTCCAATCGAATCCAAAGACTATGGTTACGATAAAATTAACTCCGTCATGTTGTTTAATAGCTGTCCCGTGATCCTTCCAATTTTCTCCCATATTTTCAATTTCTGTATTTGCAATAACGTTTTTTCCCAAATCTGGAAAAAATCCTTCATTATTCAACTACCTCAAAGACCCAATCCTTTTGATTTGAAATCCCTTCGACCAGTGAGCATTATATGCACATTGTAGAAAGTGTTCGAAAAATTGTATTTTTTCAGATTCAGTCTCACTTGGATTCAAGCATATTATTCCAACGTTTCAGTCAAGGTTCAGATCTTAACACAGCTGTGTTACTGGACTGTTAAATATTACCGATGATATCTCAAGAGCGATTGATAAAAATCAGGCAACTGCTATGGTAATGCTAGACTACACGAAAGCTTTTGATCGTATCAATCACTCACTACCACTTGCCATACTGCACTATATCGGCTTCTCAGATGACGATTGGCTGACTTCAGTATGGCCCCCTGGCCTCGAACTCGCCTCGAGGAGGGGCCAGTTTCAGTGGACGCTTGCTTCTTCTTCGGGGGTCGTCCCCTTTTTCTCAACCCAACTGCAGGCTTATGCTCCTCGCTGGCTCTTGCAGGGGTAAGAGCTGAGACATGGTAAACACCTAAGGGTTCCTTCAGATCTTCGGAATTTGCGACCTCGTAGGTAACTGGAGATACTTGTCTCAGTATCTTATAAGGTCCATCTCGTTTTGGATGAAATTTGGCAGTAATTCCTTTCGCAGCATTGCTTAGGGCATGTGTATGAACCCATACTAGATCTCCAATATCAAAGGGGTCCATATCACTTCTTTTGGCATCAGCGTAGGTCTTGTGTCTATCCTGAGCCTTCTCATTCAAACTTTTAGCCTCTTGCCAAGCACTTGTTATCTTTTTCAGATAAGGAGTTATCTGAGGGATGAAGTTTTCGGATTCTATAACCATCCTGAGGTCATGTTTGACATCGTCCGGAGTTCGTAACTCACGTCCAAATGTGAGGTAGGCAGCAGTTTTTCCTGTTGATTCGCACCATACGGAATTCATGGCAAATCGAATGGTTGGGAGTTTTTCAGGCCATGATCTATGATCGTTCCCCACCATAATGGCGAGTCGTGGTTTAAGGTCACGATTCTTCCGTTCAACCATATTGGCTGATGGGTGATAGAGAGGAGTAAATGCTTCCTTTATTTCGAGGGTATAGCATAACTGCTGCATAATGGCTGACACAAATTGCACGCCATTGTCGCTAATTAGTTTGCGAGGGAGCCCGTATCGAAAAAATATTTCTCTGATAAGAGTGAGGGCGCATTCCTCTGCAGTGGCATGTGGCAAGGCAAATAATTCGACCCATTTAGTAGATACGTCTTCCACGATGAATATCCATTTCTCCCCGTGAGGTCCTTCGGGTAGTGGTCCAAAGAGATCTATTGCTAAAGTCTCAAACCTTTGGGCATACACAGGAGTTTGGAGAAGTCCACCTGGTTTCTGGTTTGTCGCTTTGTAACGCTGACAGTCAAGGCACTTGCCTATATGGGCTGTAACGTATCGCCGCATTCCTGTGAAATAGTTCCTTTTAGCAATACGTTGCAGGGTTCGCTCGACACCATAATGAGCAGCTTCTGGTGCATCATGATATTCCTTGAGAATTCTATCTCTTTCATGGCTAGGCACAACCAACTGTGCTTCTTCATCATCCTCTTCGGGAGAGTAGTGGTACAATACGCCTTGGGACAGGATATATCCTCGATCCGTCCACTTAGAGAATTCGCTATTAGTAGGATCTTCGAAACTAGTGATTATTTTTGCTAGTTCCGGATCTTTCATTTGTTCAAGTCTTGTATCCTCAGCCTTCCTACGAGGCATTTCGATGACAACCTCACAAAACTCGCACGTCTCTGGTACTTCATGGTCGCAAGGAGGTCGAGACAGAGTATCGGCAACGACGTTTCGCTTTCCCGGTAGATATTCTATCTTGATGTCATACCCTTGTATGAGCAATGCCCAACGTGCTAACCTACCAGTAGGCGATTTCAGGCTAAGTAGCCATCGGAGTGGTTGGTGATCAGTTTGTACGACTATCGGGGAACCTTCTACATAGCCTCTGAATTTTCCTAGGGCCCATACAACCCCTAAGGCCTCCCTCTCTGAAGTAGAGTAGTTTCGTTCGGCAGCATTCAGTAATCGACTTGCATACTCGACTGGGTGTTCATCATCTCCTTCCCCTTGTAACAGCACGGCTCCAAGAGCATAGCTACTGGCATCGGTGCGTATGATATACGGTTTACTCTCGTCACTTTGTCTCAGTATGGGAGCTGATACCAATAACTGTTTTAATTTATCGAATGAGGCTTGACATTCAGAGGTCCACTGCCAAACTGCCTTCTTTTTTGTCAAGTCGCTGAGCGGACTGGATGGACTGCAGCTGCCCGGTGTAGTGGTGCTTGGTGACACTTTAAAAACACCAGTTGGCGCCCGAGGTACCGACCGTACCTTGAGAGGGCGTTAAATATTAGTGAACGTACGGGAAAGGCGTTACAATATTTTTCAGATTTGCGTTTCAAAAGTACACGTAGTTGTACGTATTATGATATATCAACACAGTTTTTAACAATTAAGGTACTCCTCAGCATCGAGTACTGAGACCATAATGTTGATAAGTTCAATCTTCTTGACAACTCTTCAAAATAAACTAACAAAGTATTTTCGGAACAAGAATTTACCTTGGCTTTCATTTTTCAGTCCATAGACTGTAAGCGATTTCATATTTTTCTCTTGATGTGCTTGGTAGCAAATTATTGCAAACATCTCACTATTGCTTTCTAAACAATTTCTGGAGGTGCATTTTCCAACTCTAAATCTTCTCTGTATGGGGTCGGATTAGAATGACCCTGGGGTAGATTCTGCCTGTCGTAGAAGGAGACTAAAAGGATAACCTAGGTGGAAGATGGTCTAACCATCGCCCGGTGAGATACCACCATACCAACTATATATGCTGTGATGTGTTATTCACGTTTCAGTATGTGGTTGATATTTCCGGTTTTTAACCAACTATTCAATTTGTATAATGATGATAATGTCTCCCATAGTAAAAAACTCTTGAAGTAAAATGCCTCCCCAATCAGATTTCCGACATCACCGGCATCTACCCCTTCACCTTATATCTCCGCACCATCTTCCCCTTCATTCCGCACCTCAGACACACCCCTCACCTCACCGGTTCGCAGACAATGGACCAACGATAAATTATTCCATGCTGTCACCACCTGTCCAAGGTCTGAGTGGAGCGAAGAGTTGCTCCAGGCCTTACGTGCCCTCCGGCCACCAGGGAATAATAAGCAACTACACTATCGAATTAGCAGTAGTTCGGGGCTGACCATTTGCATATGGCTACCCCGATAATAATTTCTTTTTTTTTTCTCTCTATTTATTAGAATTATTTCATTTAGGTTGTAAATAGAATTTCCGTTAAATAGACATTCTGTAACTAAATCTGTTTTCTTTAATCGAACTTTTTTTTTTGACATAGGATGTATACAATGGACATGGAAGCCTCCGCACCGATGGAAGATATCATCCCCGAACTTCTAGAAGCTATGCAAGATGCTAAGGAGCCAGTAGAGATGGTTCCGAATCCACACGACCCGACCGAACGTGTTGATCCCTCACCAGAACCAGACGCCAAGGAAGACGTATTTTCCGACATGGAGGAGTCTTTCGAAATGGTCCCAGACCCCACCCATCAAATCAGCAGGACCGAGCAAGTTGAACCTCCACGGCGACGAGACACCATAATGACGCCAGTGACTCCACCTCGAAGGAATCCTACCACACCGCCGCCGGAAGATAGCCCGACACATCCATACTTCTTAGAACACCCGGAGGAAGACCCCTTCAACGACGCCTTCTGGTCACCGTCCAATCCAGCCCGTCAGGCTAAATTACCGCCGCCAACCCCGAGCCCTGTACATCTCCAAGTTCGGAAAGATCTCTGTTGGAGATGTGGACAGCCCGGACATTCCAGAAGAGAATGTCGTGAGCAAAAAACGGTTTTATTTTGCTCCCGATGCGGGTTAGTAGGTGCCATGTCCCGGGATTGTCTCTGCCGTGAAACCCGCCATGAGACCGAGAGGACTAGACTTTCCACAGTCAACCGTTCCTGCCCTGGCTGTGGGTGTCCACACCCCGACCACCATGTCGCCTGTCTCGACTGTGGATGTACCCGCCACGGCAACCGCTGAGTAATTCTAGGTGGAAGAAGTTTTCACCGATTTCATTTGTAGAATTGATTTATTAGTTTTCTTTTTATTGCTGTAACAGGTGTACCAGAACCTCCTAATAACGGTTTTTCCAGGAAAGGAGGCTGGCGCCTGAAGTAAATGATCCGATAAGTTGGTTTCATGAAAAAAAGTATGTTCGTGAAAATCCTTTTTTTCCCGAAGTGGGAAGGGTGTGTAACGAAGTCACTAATTATAATATAATGTACTCCCCCGGTTTGGTCCTGTTTCCTACTGAAAATTATTGCGCACGACACTGGAATCGCGGAATCTCCGACAACATCAGACCTCTGCGATCCGAGTAGTTCATAGTAGTACCGCTAGAGGGACCGACTTACGCCTACGTACCGTGTCTGAAGCGAAGGCCTACTGAAGCTGAAATTTGAAATCATCTGGAAGCAGTCTGCCGTTGCCGTCATAGAGCAATCATTAGACAGCTTACCGGAGTCTAGACTCAGCACTCAGCAGCGATTCCGTCAAATATTCATTTGGATAGCGAATAGGGACAGGACCGTACCGCAGGGTTATAGTAAGGGTAGCAGGTAGTAGTAATAAATTGGGAGACCGACAACCGAGTGTTTTTCTTTTTTTTTGATATCAGCGTTGGTTCCGATTAACCGCCTTTTACCGTGTATTTTCCGATTGTGGGGGAGACTGCTGTCAATGCTCACCTGTGTTCACTGTATTGATAGCCGAATTACTCTAGGAACGCTTTTTGCGCCCATCGGTGTTCACTGTGGGTGTGAGAAGCTTGTACTTTGCTTCAATACTCTACCGTTTATTTTTCCGATTGTAGGGGAGACTGCTGCCAGTGCTTGCCGGTGTTCACCGTGGGAACTGATAGTTGTACTCCTCCAGGAACACTTTTTGCGCCCACTGGTGGTTACCGTGGGAGTAAGAAGTCTGTACTTCCGACAACTCATTTTCGTAAGACATTTGGTTTCAGTAGGGGGGACTGCTGCCAGTGCTTACCGGTGGTCCCCGTGAGTACCGATAGCTGTATTCCTTCAGGAACGCTCTTTGCGCCCACCGGTGGTTACCGTGAGTGTCGAAAGCTTGTACTGCGAGTTATTTATTTTCGTGATATTTTCGTTATATATATATATATATATATATATATATATATATATATATATATCATATATATATATTATATATATATATATATCATATATATATATTATATATATATATCATATATATATATATATATATATATATATATATATATATAATTATTGATTTCAATTGGTTGAGGGTCGCACCGCAGTAGAGAGAGCTTTGACCGACACCGTAGAGCTTGCAAGTTTTCGTATTGTATAATATTAACCTAGCTAATTAGCTGTCGATAAATCAGTTCGAATCACAGCAGAGTCAAGTGAAATCTGACTCTCTGACCTCTGAAAACTGTCAAGTCCACCAAGACCCCTGGTTTACCATTTCTTCACTGCAGCTGCCCGGTGTAGTGGTGCTTGGTGACACTTTAAAAACACCAGCTGGCGCCCGAGGTACCGACCGTACCTTGAGAGGGCGTTAAATATTAGTGAACGCACGGAAAAGGCGTTACAATATTTTTCAGATTTACGTTTCAAAAGTACACGTAGTTTTACGTATTATGATATATCAACACAGTTTATAACAATTAAGGTACTCCTCAGCATCGAGTACTGAGACCATAATGTTGATAAGTTCAATCTTCTTGACAACTCTTCAAAATAAACTAACAAGGTATTTTCGGAACAAGAATTTACCTTGGCTTTCATTTTTCAGTCCATAGAGTTTCTGTAAGCGATTTCATATTTTTCTCTTGATGTGCTTGGTAGCAAATTATTGCAAACATCTCACTATTGCTTTCTAAACAATTTCTGGAGGTGCATTTTCCAACTCTAAATCTTCTCTGTATGGGGTCGGATTAGAATAATCCTGGGGTAGATTCTGCCTGTCGTAGAAGGAGACTAAAAGGATAACCTAGGTGGAAGATGGTCTAACCATCGCCCGGTGAGATACCACCATACCAACTATATATGCTGTGATGTGTTATTCACGTTTCAGTATGTGGTTGATATTTCCGGTTTTCAACCAACTATTGAATTTGTATAATGATGATAATGTCTCCCAGAGTAAAAAACTTCGGAAGTTCGTGAAAATCCTTTTTTTCCCGAAGTGGGAAGGGTGTGTAACGAAGTCACTAATTATAATATAATGTACTCCCCCGGTTTGGTCCTGTTTCCTACTGAAAATTATTGCGCACGACACTGGAATCGCGGAATCTCCGACAACATCAGACCTCTGCGATCCGAGTAGTTCATAGTAGTACCGCTAGAGGGACCGACTTACGCCTACGTACCGTGTCTGAAGCGAAGGCCTACTGAAGCTGAAATTTGAAATCATCTGGAAGCAGTCTGCCGTTGCCGTCATAGAGCAATCATTAGACAGCTTACCGGAGTCTAGACTCAGCACTCAGCAGCGATTCCGTCAAATATTCATTTGGATAGCGAATAGGGACAGGACCGTACCGCAGGGTTATAGTAAGGGTAGCAGGTAGTAGTAATAAATTGGGAGACCGACAACCGAGTGTTTTTCTTTTTTTTTGATATCAGCGTTGGTTCCGATTAACCGCCTTTTACCGTGTATTTTCCGATTGTGGGGGAGACTGCTGTCAATGCTCACCTGTGTTCACTGTATTGATAGCCGAATTACTCTAGGAACGCTTTTTGCGCCCATCGGTGTTCACTGTGGGTGTGAGAAGCTTGTACTTTGCTTCAATACTCTACCGTTTATTTTTCCGATTGTAGGGGAGACTGCTGCCAGTGCTTGCCGGTGTTCACCGTGGGAACTGATAGTTGTACTCCTCCAGGAACACTTTTTGCGCCCACTGGTGGTTACCGTGGGAGTAAGAAGTCTGTACTTCCGACAACTCATTTTCGTAAGACATTTGGTTTCAGTAGGGGGGACTGCTGCCAGTGCTTACCGGTGGTCCCCGTGAGTACCGATAGCTGTATTCCTTCAGGAACGCTCTTTGCGCCCACCGGTGGTTACCGTGAGTGTCGAAAGCTTGTACTGCGAGTTATTTATTTTCGTGATATTTTCGTTATATATATATATATATATATATATATATATATATATATATATATATATCATATATATATATTATATATATATATATATCATATATATATATTATATATATATATCATATATATATATATATATATATATATATATATATATATATAATTATTGATTTCAATTGGTTGAGGGTCGCACCGCAGTAGAGAGAGCTTTGACCGACACCGTAGAGCTTGCAAGTTTTCGTATTGTATAATATTAACCTAGCTAATTAGCTGTCGATAAATCAGTTCGAATCACAGCAGAGTCAAGTGAAATCTGACTCTCTGACCTCTGAAAACTGTCAAGTCCACCAAGACCCCTGGTTTACCATTTCTTCACTGCAGCTGCCCGGTGTAGTGGTGCTTGGTGACACTTTAAAAACACCAGCTGGCGCCCGAGGTACCGACCGTACCTTGAGAGGGCGTTAAATATTAGTGAACGCACGGAAAAGGCGTTACAATATTTTTCAGATTTACGTTTCAAAAGTACACGTAGTTTTACGTATTATGATATATCAACACAGTTTATAACAATTAAGGTACTCCTCAGCATCGAGTACTGAGACCATAATGTTGATAAGTTCAATCTTCTTGACAACTCTTCAAAATAAACTAACAAGGTATTTTCGGAACAAGAATTTACCTTGGCTTTCATTTTTCAGTCCATAGAGTTTCTGTAAGCGATTTCATATTTTTCTCTTGATGTGCTTGGTAGCAAATTATTGCAAACATCTCACTATTGCTTTCTAAACAATTTCTGGAGGTGCATTTTCCAACTCTAAATCTTCTCTGTATGGGGTCGGATTAGAATAATCCTGGGGTAGATTCTGCCTGTCGTAGAAGGAGACTAAAAGGATAACCTAGGTGGAAGATGGTCTAACCATCGCCCGGTGAGATACCACCATACCAACTATATATGCTGTGATGTGTTATTCACGTTTCAGTATGTGGTTGATATTTCCGGTTTTCAACCAACTATTGAATTTGTATAATGATGATAATGTCTCCCAGAGTAAAAAACTTCGGAAGTAAAATGCCTCCCCAATCAGATTTCCGGGCGGGAGGTACTCGAGGGGAACCTTCATCGAGAGTAATGAGAATTGATTATTGTAATATTCGTGGTATGAATAAAAATTTCAATGATGTGCTTCACCATCTGCACACTGAAAAACTTGACATTCTTATTCTAACTGAAACTCAGGTCAATTCATATACGAATAATGTACACATGCTCTGTCCAGGCTATGAATTCTATTCTCGCTTTCGTTTCAAAGGTGGTGTTTGTCTATACTCTAGGAATGATTTATCTTGCCAACGCGAAGAAGTTCATCAACAAACTAAATTTGTCTATTGTCTTCATTTATCACCTAACAATGTCTCTTTTGACAGACTATTCGAATTTCTATCGGAACAAATCGACTTCATCAAAGAAAACCATACAACAGCTGAGGTCATCATATTGGGTGATTTTAATGTACATAATTCTTCAAGGCTTAAATTCTCGAATAGAACAGATGAAAGAGGACGACAGGCAGAGGCATTAGCTATTACTAATGATCTAGAACAACTCATCGATCAACCCACTCGTATTCCTGATACGTATAACCATTTTGCCAATACACTGGACTTGTTACTACTCATCCTGATATTCATTAGATCAAAGTTCACTACCCCTTGGGTAATCATGATCACACTTTGATTTCAACAACTTGTTCGTATTTGGCTCCAATGAGTGGTAAGTTACCGTTGTGTCTGGCATTACAAATCAGCAGACCGGGACGGTCTTCGAATGTTTTTCTCTGATTTTCCTTGGAGAAGGGTCTGGTTTTCATCTGGTGATCCCACTTTATGTGCCCAAGAAATCTCCAATACCATTATTCTGGGAATGGAAACATTGGGTACATTCAGGAGATCCCGGTGGCTAAGTTCAGCCACTCAGCATGTTGTGGCCGCTGTTACTCAGCGGCTTCGTTTCGCGTGAATGCGTAGCTCAATGACAACGACAGCCGACCAAAAGTCAAAACATTGAAAAACAAATTGTTTTTTTGTTTGGTGTTTATGCACAAAAATATTATGAAAAATAATATAAAGATGTAATCATGCAACCAATATTAATATCAGGAAGACCAGGGGGGCTAGTTTTGAATATAAATGAAAGTCAATTCACCTTTGAGATATTTGGATTTTCAATTGACCTCCGAAATGCTATAAGTACCTAGTTTTCAATTGTAGTGAAATGAAATGTTCAAAAATTCACTTAAATGAATTTAATTCGAATGATACACTTTGGCATATCTATCAAATAAGTTCAAATGATTCACATCACATGGAGCAAATTTTGAGGTTTGCTTTTAGAGTTTTCTTAACAGGTAAAGTTCAGTCTTAGGCATGCTTAGTAAATTATAAATATATCAGCATTTCGATACAATAATATTTGAAATGGTAATAGGTGATATTAAAATATGACCTTCCTTTGATATACACTAGGTATATGATCACCCAAGTATTGTATTTTTTAGTAATGGCTGATTGTAGTTAACACATTTTTGTCAATAAACAGCAGAAGAAAACGTTGTTTGAATTTATAGAAAATAAATCTCTTTTAAAACAACCACCAAAACTAACTAACTATATCATGACGCTGTACGCTAGAGCCTTGGGGGTGATTGCCACCCCATCACGGGGGTGGAAATTTTTTATTACATTTTAACTGTAGGAATCGACGGAAGAAGTAATTCTAAGAAAAAAATGTTCCATACGTGTTTTTCGTGAAAGTGTGAAAGTAATATTTTTTGAGTTATTCGAAGTTGAAAGTAACAGTTTTTTGACGAAAAATCGACTTTTTCAAATGTTTTTTTGCAAATAACTCTAAAACTATGCATTTTATCAATAAAAGTGTGGAGGGGCAAAGTGTAGCTTTTGAAAAAACAAAAACAATACTCTCTTCATAATTTTCTTACGACACATACGAACTGAGATACAGCAAATTGATGCTTAGCTTTTTTCGTCAAATGTATAAATTGGAAGATTCAAAGAGAAATAACGAGAAAAATTTGCATTTTTCGAAGGAAGCTCAAGGTATCTTTTTGAAAGTATTCAATTAGAGCTTTCGAATGAATGAAAAAATGTCTTCCCAGCATGAAAATTGACCTACTTATGATCAAAATAAGATCGGTACCAGCTTTTTTCTACAAAAAAAATCTGTGAAAACAACCTCCAAAGTACCCCGTAACTCAAATTGATCGCCACCCTTCTGTGATTTCCTTTATATTATTATTTATTCAAATTCGGCACATTTGGGATAATGAGAGTCCCCATACAAGCTCGAGTAACAAAAATTCAAAGAAACATTCACGTTAATTAAATTAACGACGACTTGGTAAAAATAATAGAATGGGGTAACATGAACTTGGTGGAATTTGATGCTACGAAAACCCAGTCATGTCTTTTCTCAAGAAAAGCCGATCTATCATCATCAAATATTCAGATGTCAGGAGTAACTATTCCTACAAAATCAAGTATCTCGATGCTAGGAATTACGATCAGTGATAATCTCTCATGGGAAAACCATGAGAGATCGATCGCTGAAAGTGCTTCCCAGAAACTTGGATTTCTATTTCGTGCGAAGAAATACTTCACTTCTCGTCAGCTTCTAATGATCTAATGATATACAGAATACAGTTCTCATGTATGGAGTTTGGTACCAAAACATTCATTGAGGCTTCTCGATTCTATTGAGAGAAAGGCAATTCGTCTTGTTGATGATTCTTCGCTCACAGACTCGCTCACTTCATTGGAACATCGTAGAAGGGTCGGAGACTTGTCTCTCTTCTATAGATACTTTCACGGTCGAAGCTCATCCGAATTGTTATTAATCGTTCCCCCCTCGGCAATATCTACACGGATGACTCGACGAGTACAGAATTCCCGCCCCTTTGTTGTGAATTTGGAAACCTGTCGAACCTCTCTTGCTCAGGGATCTTTTTTCAATAGAACAGCTGAGCTTTGGAACTCCTTACCAAAAAAAGTTTTCCCTGAGGCTTACAAACTTCAGAAATTCAAAGTGAATGTTAATTGGTATCTCCTGTCCCTTGATTCAAGCGGTGTTCTTTGAACATTACAGGGCTTCCCTTTCATGTGAATATGCATATAAAAAAAATTATATTCAATATTTAATAAATCTGAATTGTTTATACTATAACAATCAACAATAAAACTATTTTCGTTGGGTAAGTTGACAGCAATAATTATGCAGTGCTTCGGTTTTGTTGTGTCGGCGTAGCGTTATCAACATGGAGAACGTGTCATATCAATCAATGTAACAATTCATGACTGACTTGGGTTATCGTGATAACAATGAGAAATTATTTCTCACTGTAATGGCGGATATTTCTCACTGCGTGAGAAATCTTTCGTTTTGAACGTATGAAAGCGATGAGAGAAGTGGCACATTGTATAGCATCCGTAGAAAAAATCATTTGTTACATTCTTAGTTCTTTAAATAACCCCTGATAATTATACCATGAAGTAGGTAGTAATACGTATGAAAGTGTCTCTAATTGAGTTGAGATTTACTGTGTGCGGTTTGTGCAATTTTAACAACTTGGTTTCTTCATGGTTACAGCTTATCCAATACATTTTGGCAAAGAACTAATATGCCGAGCAATCTCTGTGAAGTATAGTTAGTTGAAAAAAAACACCTATGATATGTGATCACTTTTTTGAAATTCATTCCTAGTAGGTGTTTTTTCTTTCGTCATGGTCTGCACAACCACTGTGCAACTGGAACTGAGTTTGTGCCAGGATGAATTGGATAAGCTGTACGTTTTCTGTGTGTACTCTGAGAAGTAATAGGGTGGCTTAAAAACTGTTATGTCAGAAAATTAACAAATGTATTTTGCATCATATTTCTACAAAAGGATGTATTATTGAAACTGAAATTAGGATATTTTGATCAGTTCCCATATTGTTATTTTGCAGCTATAATTATTGTTTGAATTTGTATCATATTATCGTTTTTCCTTATGTAGAAAATCAAGCTATATAAAAATGGTAAAACCTCGCAATTTTTTCGTCCAGCACCGACTTGTACAAAAATTTGGGATTAGGCTTATTACACCCTCTAGTTCATCTTCTATATTGTCCCGTTGTACGCTTTTTCTTTTTCAGGGGTGAAAACTACCCCTGATTGTCAAAAATTATAGAATAACATTAAAAACCTAAATATGGGTAAAAATAGTTAAGTAATGATTGTTTCATGCTTTAGGATACAATTTCATAATCTTTCAACCTACCCTTGTTATAAACTACCCTTGAAACTATTGAAATTTTTATGTCTTCGAACTTCAGAATACACTGGTGAGAAATCAACGAAATATACACTCACATACGCGAGCAAATTTTTCTTCTTCTCTGTCTTCCAATATGAATGGAAAAAGTGGAACGGCTATATCTCGCCGAATATTCACTTTACAAAAAATCTACACACAGGAAAAGTTTTGTCATTGAAGAAGCTTCAATTTAGTACTGTATCGTTTCTTTCGTATCTTTAGTATTTTGAGAGATATTCATAAGAAAAGGGTTAAAAAACACGAAATTAAAAAAAATCGTTTTCACTCCCATTTTTCTAAAATTAGGCATTTCAAATTGGTTACACTTCGTGGGTGTATTGATAGTACATATATAAAGGAAATCACAGAAGGGTGGCGATCAATTTGAGTTACGGGGTACTTTGGAGGTTGTTTTCACAGATTTTTTTCGTAGAAAAAAGCTGGTACCGATCTTATTTTGATCATAAGTAGGTCAATTTTCATGCTAGGAAGACATTTTTTCATTCATTCGAAAGCTCTAATTGAATACTTTCAAAAATATACCATGAGCTTCCTTCGAAAAATGCAAATTTTTCTCGTTATTTCTCTTTGAATCTTCCAATTTATATATTTGACGAAAAAAGCTAAGCATCAATTTGCTGTATCTCAGTTCGTATGTGTCGTAAGAAAATTATGAAGAGAGCATTGTTTTTGTTTTTTCAAAAGCTACACTTTGCCCCTCCACACGTTTATTGATAAAATGCATAGTTTCAGAGTTATTTGCAAAAAAACATTTGAAAAAGTCGATTTTTCGTCAAAAAACTGTTACTTCCAACTTCGAATAACTCAAAAAATATTACTTTCACACCTTCACGAAAAAAAACGTATGGAACATTTTTTTCTTAGAATTACTTCTTCCGTCGATTCCTACAGTTAAAATGTAATAAAAAATTTTCACCCCCGTGATGGGGTGGCAATCACCCCCAAGGCTCTAGCGTACAGCGTCATGATATAGAAAATAATCCTTGAGCTATTCCCTACCTTCTCTGAAAATTTCAAGTGGATCCATGGTGGACGAAAGAATTGCGAGCCAATTGCTTCATTTCCTGAACTAATGTTAGCGAAACTTATTCTCAATTTTGAAGATACCAGAAAGCTGTATTTTTACAGATTTGTTCAACAAAATGTGAATAAAACTTTCAAAAAATGTATTTTATAAATTTATTTAATGACAGAAATAGGAGTATAATATAGTGCATCAACTGTTGACCTTGCAGATTAGTAGATAGGTGGAGTTAAGCAACAGTAATTTTCACTTCAGCTCTGTTTACTATGAAGGGTAAACCTCCCATTTTCAGTAGAACATTTTATGCACTAACATTTACAAAGTAGAAATTGAAGATGATCTTGAACTGAAAACTACTGCCACAACACTGTGCAGATAAATTAATTTGTTAAGTTTTTGGGGAGTATACTGACATTTGAATATTTAAAATATATATTTGTACGGTTGAAGTTCACACAGTTACTGAAAAATGAAAAAATTCATTAGAATTCTCCCACAATTTTTAATAGAAAGAAAATATAGTTCAATGGTTTTTTAATGGTCCTGCGATATATGTCTTATCAAATGAATGTCAAATACTGATAAACATTTGACATTTTTCATTTGTCCCTTACATAACCATACCAACAATAGTATATTACCTTACCAGTGTGGAAATCACAAGAGTGGGATATACTCCAGTCATTACGTCGGAAAAATCGGGTTAGAAATGCAAATGAACCGAGAAAGCCAAATTTTAGATATTATGTTGGGGGGGGGCTAGAAAAGCTTAAGTTCAAATTGTCGACCAAAATAACCTTGTGGGTTTTCCGCCATCTTGAAAAAGGGTTAAATTCAGTTTTTTCATCATTACTCGGTTCCCCGTTGAGATACGAAAATTTTTATTGAATACTTTTTTGTTGCTTTTTGCACGATCTACAATTAAGGTTTCATACATTTTTCACGTATCGATCATCGTTATCGAGATATCGATGAAAACAACCATAAATTTGGGGAGAACAAATTGTTTTTCGCTATTTTCTTTTTTCTCGTGAAAGATATCGAGAAATGTTCGAAATCAAACTTGTAGAGCGTGTCCAGACCTACAAATTCGTTTTTAAATTTTTTATTTCCGACAAAAGTTACGACCTCTAGCGCGCCACAAAGTCAATAAGACTGTGTCCGGTTTTTATTTAGCCGCTCGCACGGTTCTATCCACACGTCAGGGAATTATTGCAATACAAAATAAATTAATAAACCAGCCAAATTATATATCAAATACATGAAATTTATTAATCAAATAATTGTTATGCAGCAAAAATAATAATTACAGGCAGTCATTTTTTTCACACGTTTTTCGGCGTTTTGATGGTCCTGGCTGTTCAAACTTCTCCTCGGTAGACTCTTCGAGTCGTGAAACTTCGTCAATCGCAGGAAATGATGCTGTGACGGTCAAAAATTTGTCATCGTTATCATCGTGATCGTCGTTGAACAAAATATCGACTCTGGCGACATTGTCGCACGTCTGTCCACTACAGTGAAGCCAAATAACGGAGCAACTAATTCCTGCTTTCCTGCACCCTCAAGCAGCTCAAAATTTTCCTTTACATTTGCACGAAATGAGTTTTGAAAGTTCGGGTGGAGCGGGTGCGGCTGTGGTGCAAATTGGTTCAAGCCCGTAATTACTGTCGCCAACCCCATTCCTGAGGATCTTTGAAAATTCCGAGCCACGTTTGTACTCGAAGATATGTCCGGAAAACGTGTTGGCGGACTGCGTTTTACGTTGGTGGGAGTAGTGAAAGATTATTCGTCTTATGAAATACGGCCGGTGTTAATACATCTCCGGTTTTTCGGGCTTGAGGGCCGTGTTGGGGTTTTTTGACTTCCAGAGCTTTCGGCTACATCTGCGGCAGCCATCTTCAGCGGCGTGGTCTTAGTTGAACTCCCCTATGTGAGTTTACTACGACTGATTGCAAATCTGGAATTGACTCGTTTTTATTTTTCTTTCCGCCAGCGTTCTGTTGGTCGTCCGATTCCCTGGTTCTATCTGGTTTCGTCTTAGCTGTTCTTAGAACTGGATACCAAATTTTTTTGCGATTGAGATACATAAGCACAAGGATAACTTCAACAGAAAGGAAGAGGGACTAAATTTGAACAAAATTTGGTATCCAGTTCTCTAACTCTAACGGTCGCTCTATGGCGAGACGCACATTGCAGCGTCGGGCGCGCTGAGGCCGAATTTGTGGCGCGCTAGAGGTCGTAACTTTTGTCGGAAATAAAAAATAAAAAAGCGACTTTGTAGGTCTGGACATGCTCTACAAGTTTCATAACAAACATTTCTTGATATCTTTCACGAGAAAAAAGAAACTAGCGAAAAACAATTTTTTCTTCCCAATTATGTTTTTTATCATCGATATCTTGATAACGATGATCGATACGTGAAAAATGTATAGGAACTTAATTGTAGATCGTGCAAAAAGCAACGAAAAAGTTTCAATACAAATTTTCGTATCTCAACGGGGAACCGAGTAATGATGAAAACACCATAAATTTAACCCTTTTTCAAGATGGCGGAAAACCCACAAGGTTATTTTGGTCGACAATTTGAACTTAAGCTTTTCTAGCCCCCTCCCAACATAATATCTAAAATTTGGCTTTCTCGGTTCATTTGCATTTCCAAATGTATATAATGACTGGAGTAATAAATCACTTTAGCACAAGTTATGTACACTATATATAATGTACAACAATATGTAATATTACATCGTGTATATTGAGTCTAACGTTTTATTTGTGACAGTCTAAGTTCGAATATTTTTTCTATAAAAGGTGCACATGATTTCACACTCACCTATATAGTGAAATGAAGGAATAATGATAATTAACGTTTTTTTGAAAAATTGACAATAAGTTAGTATTTATTAGATACAACGGGAACAAATTGAAATATTTGGAACCATAAAAACGTTCATAAAAACAGTGGAACGCGCGATGCGCGTTTTGCTAACCACGAATTCCTATGACGATTTACATTTTAGAGTTTTGTTGTGAAAAATGCTTATAACTCGGTTATAAAGTGATGAAGAAGGTGGTATATAATGTGTATATTGTGCTGATAGAATGAAGGAGGAATTTCGAGCGGAATTGGCTGAGAAACAAACATAGGCGTACAACCCCGATTTCCTGTCATTGGAGGGCCGTATCTCCGAAACTAGTTGCGAGCCCCAAAAATTTCATCTAGATTTTTTGTTCAGGAGGTCAAAATACGTAAGTTCCACCAAAAATTTTTCATTTTCGAGGCGGAGCCCGATTAACGGAATTTTACCTAAGAGGTTTTACTGGCAATGTGATAAAGCCAATAGGATATTTTGTTGCGAAAACAAAGTTAAATGGTGTTGTCAAACCTGTAATGTATTATGTAGTGGACAAAGAAGGACCACCAAATGTATTAGGTAGAGATTTTATAGATTCATTCAATATAGGTTTGAATCTCTCTGATATTCATTTTTTGCAAAATATTGAATCTCAAATTATTGACAAATTTCCTACTGTTTTCAAAGAAACACTTGGTAAATCAACTCTTTCTAATGTTTCATTGGATTTGAAAGAAAATTCCCGACCGGTGGTCTGCAGACCTCGCCCCCTGCCTCTTGCGTATCGAAAACAAGTTGAACATCAATTGGAAGAAATGGTTAAAGAGGATATTATTGAATCAATAGCTTCTCAGAATGGGGAACTCCGATTGTACCTGTATTGAAGGCGGACAACACAATTCGAATTTGTGGCGATTATAAAACAACTTTGAACAAATGCCTGGAACCAGTGACGTATCCATTACCTAGGATTGAAGAAATATTTTCAAAGCTGAATGGAGGTCAAACTTTTACGAAGCTGGACATGAATAAGGCGTATATGCAGTTACCCTTGGATGAAAAGACGCAGCTGTTAATGACTTTGAGCACATATAAAGGAGTGTATAAAATGAAACGAATGCCATTCGGAATAGCCCCAGCAAGTGCTATATTTCAGAAATGTCTGGAGCAACTCTTGCAAGGCTTGGAAGGAGTAGTAAACTATATAGATGACATTGTGGTAACAGGAAGAACCCAGGAGGAACTTGTCAGGAACTTGAATGCTGTATTGAGAAAGTTACAAGAAGCGGGATTTACACTGAACAAGGAGAAATGCAAATTCTTCCAACGTGAAATTGAAAACCTGGGACACAAAATTTCAGCAGAAGGTTTGAGGAAAACTGACGTGAAGGTTAAAGCCATTATAGAAGCCCCAAGGCCCAACAATGTTACAGAAGTCCGAAGTTTTGCAGGAATGGTGAACTACTATGCCAAGTTCATTCCAAATTTATCTAGTATTATGAGCCCAATATATGAACTGTTATCAGGCAACGAAAAGTTCGAATGGAGTGAAGCATGTCAAAAAGTATTCTCTGAAATAAAACGACAAATAGCAGATGATATCGTCCTGACTCACTTTGATCCGAGTATGGAGGTAGTTTTAGCTAGTGATGCTTCAAACAGAGGAATTTCGAGTGTTCTGTTTCATAGAGGTGCTCAAGGCAGAGAAAAGCCAATCGCTTGCGCTTCGAGGACCTTTATGCCAGCAGAAAGGAATTATTCTGTAATATGTAAGGAAGCCTTAGCTTTAGTATTTGGACTCAAGAAATTCGAGCAGTATATTAGAGGAAGAAGGATCACCATAAAGACAGAACATAAGCCATTGGTAGGACTGTTTGGAGAAAATAAAGGAATACCCGAGAGATGTAGGGATAGGCTACAGCGATGGGCAGTGTACGTGGCATCTTTCGACCATGTCATTGAACATGTGAAAGGGAAACAGATTGTTATTCTAGATTGTTTATCAAGACTTCCACTAGAAGTCCAGGTAACTCCAGATGAACATGATTGTAAGGGATCTTTGAATTATGCTGCAGCAGTAGAAGATTGGCCAATTAACAACAACAGTGTTATTAGAGAGACGGTAAAAGACGAAGAACTTTCATTGGTTTTGAATTATATCAGGGAAGGATGGCCATACAACGTAGGAGAAGAAATAAAACCATGTTATGTGAAGAAGATGGATGTATTCTATGGGGACATAAAGTAATAATTCCCACGAAACTGAGATCAAAACTGTTAAAGGAACTACATGCAAGTCATCTAGGCATAGTCAAAACGAAAAGTATGGCCAGATCTTATATGTGGTGGCCCAGCTTAGATGCGGAGATAGAAGAGAAAATTAAAAATTGTCAAGCATGTCAGAGTCAGCTATTCAATCCCCCAAGAGTAGAACCAACACCTTGGCCAGCAACAACCGGACCATGGCAGAGACTTCATATGGATTTTGCAGGTCCAATCAATAAGTTGAACTTTTTGATCATCATAGATGCATACTCAAAGTGGATTGAAATATTCCCAATGAAGAACATCACCAGTTTTGAAACAGAAAAATGTCTCAGAGACGTGTTCAGCAGGTTTGGATTGCCAGATCTGGTGGTTACAGACAACGGCAGATCATTCGTATCCGACAACATGGAAGGTTTTTTCAGGAACAACGGAATCAAGCATCTAACTACACCCCCATTTCACCCTGCGAGTAACGGAGCAGCTGAAAACTGTGTAAGAACTTTCAAAAACAAATTGAAATGTGCAATGAGCGACCCCTTTAATAAGAACGCTCCTATTCATGTGGTATTATCACGGTTTCTTCTACATTATAGGAATACTGAGCACAGCACAACGCTGAAAGCTTCAGCCGAGCTACAAAGAGAGATGGAAGACAAGCAGGCCCCAAAAAGGAAGTATAGAAACTTCGAAGTAGGGGAGGAAGTCATAGTAAAAGACTACAGGGATGGGGGAATAAAACGGTGGACACAGGCTGAAGTTGAAAAGAAAATAGGAAAGAAAATCTATTTATGCAGGTTACCATGCGGCAAAATTTGGAAAAGGCATGTAAATCAAGTACCTACAGACAACTTGGAGAGGATTCCAGAGACAGGGGGTGAGGCTGGAGAAACACAGGAGAGAGTGGAAGTGGAGAAACAAAAACAACGTTACAGTACTTCAAATGTTGTAAATCGTATAGCCAGGAATTCAGTAAGGTCACATGACCAATCAAATAAAAATTGGGTAGACAGTAATACAGAGTTAGGCAACATTGTAGAAAGAAATTGTAATAGCTGTAGGAATACAAAGGCTAGGGACAATTGTGAGATTAATAGTGATGCTGCACACAGTGCAATGGGGAGTAGCGCCCCTAATTCAGGAAATAGTAAGGAAACGGTTTTAGAATCAGCTTTTGAAAGATTTGTTCAGGGCAACTTACCAACTTGTAGGGTAGATGAGCATGTTGATGAGGAAAAGGAATTTCAGAAATGTGTTCAGGAATTACCTCGGAATATTCATCAGTGCGTAAGTCGGAAAGGCTGAAAAAGAAGATACAAACTTGTAAGGAAACAAAATTCAAGTAGGGAGGGATTGTAGTGTTTGAATCTCCCGCCCCTAAGCATTTCCGCCTTGCGCTACTGCGTATCTACAAAGATGTAGTGGAGGAACAACGCTTTCAGGAAGTTCTCCTTGTGATGTCGAATACTTATATATTAAGGATCGATCCTTATATAATCAATGATAGAATTGGAGTCGCCGTTGCCTCCATCATTGTTGAACATTTTAAAGTGTAATAAATGTGTATGTGACGAATTGCCTTGTTTTAATCTACTAGGTACACATCACTAACCATGCTATATTTTTTGAAAGTTACAGAATCTCGTGCAAATCGTCTTGTCTTTTGAGTTTGTTATTGATATTGATAGTCCGACTTCGCAAATGAAACACTGAAGTTGCACTAGTATCTTTTGGTTTCTCTCTCGGAATTTCACTCGAGACAGAAACATCATTCTCTTCCTTGGTAGAATTTTCACTGTTAGATAATTTCTTGATTGTTGTTTCACCACAGCTCTGAATCGAGCAGTTTTCTTCCAATGTCTTATCCCTTTCACTTCCGATTCTAATATTTCCTATATCCGCCACAATTTCATCTGGAGTAGAACCCATTTCACTATATCAGATGATAGTTACTGTTCGAATTCTCCAATAGACTAACTGACAAAAAAATCAGTTGGTATTGATTTATTATCAGCTATGGGTATTAAATCTTATCTAACACATCATTTACGTTCAGGAGTATACGTACTCACATTCAAAATCGTTCTGACTGTAACTTCAATATGTTAGGTCAATATCGGTGTGATGGGATATTGTGAAAACACTCAAAAGCTAATTTGGAAACAGCAATCAAATATCAATTATAGAAACTAAGTGAAAATGAGACGCAGTTATTTGTTTACTTCACATTTTTTTGGATATTCTTCTGCTACTTAGCTACGTGGTACACATGAAACTTCCATGAAACTAGTTAGGTACCAACTCTTGACTTCAGATGATCCAAAGTATACGGACTTGTTTTAAGTTATGATCATTCATGTCCTAGAAATAATATTTCTCCAGTAAACGTAGGATTTCACAGGTAAATCAAATATCTCGGAATAAGTTTATCTTATCAAATTGAAAAACCCCTCTTTGGACATGTTTGTGAAACACTTCTGATAAAGTAATTCCACAATATTTTTATAGCTTGATGAAGTTTTGCGTATTTCTCATCAAGAAGTAGCTACGGAGTGATAAAACCATTCCTACAGCTCAACAATGATAATTTACCATTGTAATACAGATTTTGGAAGGGGTGAGTCATCCTTCTGAATTTAAGATTGAGAGCACTCTCAACGAATCTACTAATCCATCAGTGAGCTTTTTCTCATCTGACAGTGAAGAAGATTCTGGCACTATGAGTTCATCCCTGATAACTCGTATAAAAATAGAGTGAGACACATTTCCATAGAATTACATAAACTAAGAAATAATTGAGAGTGGTAAAATATGACAGACTGAAAAAAAAATCTTTTCGAATAAAAAAGAAAATTTCATGCTCGTGCATTTGATCCGATAAAATGCTCGAATTTCTACCTATAGCTATAGGAACGATTTGATTCTACTAGAAATAACCCCACCCAGCCGAAAAATGAAAAGTTGTACATTTCTCTCCCACGAATCACCTGCAGTTATCCGTGAACGTTGTTTTCAAATTTTATAACGAAATATCTCTGAAAACGAGTGATTTGAGGGAAGGTTTTATAAACAATATGCATTGATTATTCGTTTCGAGACACTGAATGTTTCAAATCCTAAAATCGATAAAGAACTGATTTTTGTAGTTGGATTCAAGCTCTATGTTAGGAGTTAACAATTCGTTTAGGTCACGGGAATTATGTTTTTCGAACGAACTAACGACTTTTAAAAAAATACGAGATTTATTAAAAGTACATACAACTTATTCCAACCGAAATCAGGCTAAGACTGATTTCGTGTTTTACAATGAGAAATGATGTTCGCTTGTCTTGTAATATGATATCCGCTAGTATCAGCAAGGTCCGCCGGCTTCTGTCGATCCAGCAGGAACGGCCTCACGTAACTCCTTCCTCCTTAAGCTGAGAAAATTACGGAGTTCGTTTTCGATGTAGCTGCTATCTCTTTTTCTTGCATCTCGACTCTTGGGTCCTCTCTGTTTTTTCGGCTGCAACGTGGTTTAATCATTTGTGAAAGCTTTTGGTTCCTTTTCAAGAATAACCAAATGAAGAGTATGGCTATTATGGCAAAAAGAATACTGAAAACAGCTGTCGGATGTTGTGGCTGATGATTGATTTGTAAGGGCATCAGTTGTTTAGCTGTTTCACTTATTTGGCGTACTTCTTCCAGGCTCAGTTTTTGAAACTTGGGAGTTTCATATGCGACCAATGCTTGGAGTTTCTCCATTTCTAATTTTGGGAGGAAAAGGAGTTTTCCTTGTTGAATCCTCAAGTCGTTAGTGAACCGCTTGTTGTTCACTTGGATTTCGCAGGATTTTGGTATTTTGATAAGCGTGGGTGATAGAATCGCCAAATATCGATCGGTTTTACATTTTGCGAACACTTTTTCCTCTTCATTCGGAATGATGATTACTTCATCTTGTGTCACTTGTTCGGTGATCGCTTCTTCGATTCGAATTTGGATAGTATCGCAGTTGTTGGTGGAATTTTCCTCGATCAGTCGTAAGGTACAGTTGTCTTCGGGACGAAACTCCTCTGTGCAGTAGTAGGTGTTTTCCAACACTGGACAAGCCTCTTCTTGGAATTGGGTTCTCGAAGTTGTTCGTGCCAAGTATCGGTATTTGGGAATGAAAATTTTGTTATTTTGGATTATGGGATATAGGTGGTAAAAGTTCAGGATTTCAGTTCGAATTATTGGAACATGTATAGCAAAGATTAGTTTGGTATTAGAAAACGTTACTTGAGTTCCTAGGAATTGGTAGTAGGTCAGAATATTTTGAAAATTTGGAATATTGTCATTAGTATACAGATTCCTCAAATAATTTATCATTTCAAAAAGTTCGCTACTGGAAATTATTGAATTATGCAAGGTATTGAGTTTGGCGAACGTTATAGCATCTTCTAGATTGTCAATAAAAGTAATTATATTTTGACAATCTAGGTTTATTAGTGAGAGAATGCTTTGAAAACCCACGTAGCTGTCTAGATCTCTTATAGTTTTCTGAACTGAATCTCAATATTCTCCTAATGTATAATACGCCGTGTTCAGTGAACCGACGTTATTAGCACCTATTATTATTATCAGGAGCTGAAGCACGGGCTTGATTCCTCAAACTAAGATTCGAAGTTTTGCTGAGCAGTTTATATCAAGTTTGCAAGTGGCGTGTAGTGTATCATGAAAACATTCGGGGGCGCGGCCCATCAACTCCCGGAGTGAAACTCTAGGATGCGCACTCGTCACTGCACTGAAATCAAATCCATCTTTTCATATTTATGTATGTGCGCATGTCAACTTCGTGATAATGAACAGCTCTCGTATATTTTTTAAAAAGCTGAAACTGACGAAGGGCACTAGGAGATCCTTCACTGCAAAAGCGTTTCTTTTCAAAATCAATTCACTGGATTTCCAAAAGAAACTGATTTCTGATTGGTAGAGGAAACTGTACCGAACCTCGGTGATGGACGTGAGTAACTCATTCATTTTGTGTCGCCTCATTTCTAGTACAATATAGAAGAGTATTAATCTCCTGACGCTGCCAACTTGGTTGGCCAAGTTTCGAATGTAAGTGTTTTCAAATAATTATCCAACTCTCTGGAAGTTTTGCTCTCTGTCAGTGGTTCCAATCGTTTACATGACCCAAGTCTTGTTGTTTCTAAAAATCTCAGATAAATTAGAAATTCAAAGTGGATTCACACAGATCCGATGGTTTTTCTAATCAGTGCGGTGAATAAGCTTCTAACTGCTAAGGGGTTATATTCTCTAGTTCAAACCTATAAGGATATTGATGTTGTTCCTGTGCAACATACAACACAGCTATATTATTTCCCTCTATGCCATTCTGTACATGTGGAAATAAATCCGCATGACTCGAAAATTGGGATACTGTATAACATATAATAACACCAATCTGAAAACATTAAACTTCTGGTATCTATACACTTTAAACATTCAACCAAGAACAACGATAAATTCACCTTTGCAGTTCATAGACGTTTGCTCTTGAAAGCCCTTTCAGAAACATTTTCAAAATATTTTCAGAAATGAAAAAAATTTTGACCACTATCGTTGGTGGCCTATGGTAGCCATATTATAAGCAGGAACTTCTTTTGCCTCATCAGTGAAAATATATGAACAATTCTCAAGTTCTAATAGGAAAGATATGCTTTGCTACATTTGGAGAAAAAAATATTTGATTGGCCGAAAAACTTGTGTAGCGACGACTCCCGCCAAAGAAAACATGCTTCTCTCCCAATAGAGTATACTCCTATGAAGAACAAACAGTTGAAAAGTATATATTTCCTCTGAACTGAAGTTAGTTTTCTTAACGCATTATTCGTTCAAAGAGAGAAAAAAGATGAAGATTTCAATATCAAACAGATGAAAGACATGACACGAAGGCCCAAGACAAGACAGCCTATACCGCTTTAAATGTCAATCTCTTGAAGAATTGTTTCCTCAAACTCAGGATAATTTGATATTTTTCTAATAGTTGAATATCCCACACAACACATGGACATCCAGTGGATATCTAATGGATATCCATTAAGGATATTTTGGACATCCGATGGACGTACAGTTTTCATTCAAAGGATATTCAATGGACGTCCAATGGACATTCTTAGGCCACCAACCTGTACGTCCATAAAATATCCTTCATGGACATCCATGAGATATCCATCAAGAACGTCCATAAGATATCGTTCATAATTCTACATAATTATTTGTGCAATTCGTTACAGAGAAACCAACCTAGCTTGAGATGTGAAAAAGTGCTGCACACTTCTTGGACAACGGATTATAGTCAGTAATATATCCTGTGATAAGGCACTCAACGTGACCGTATGTGCAATTTAAAATGTTCTGCTAGATTGGTTTCGCTGTATTCAAAAAATTTAGACAAACTAAGGTAAACTGGAGATGAGTGGTAGACGTACGATCAAAAAACTTATGTCGTTAATAATAATTTTTAATTTGTTCATTACTTTTCAAACAAAATACTTGATATAGTTCAAATTTGAAAAATAGTTTGCCAAGAGTTCTCAACAGAAAAGTTATTGATGAATTTAAATAGTTCTCAATTTGAATAACATATGAATATAGTACTCGACAATTCACTTGCTTCCTTCCAAGTTCTTGTTCACGGTAAATGCTAATGATCACAGTTTACATTTATTAACTAACACACCACTATTTTTCGTTTCTTTATAAACACAATTATTGCACAATGCACACCACAACGCTTCAACTCAGTTCAACATGATTTTTTCAAACCGACCCAACACTCAATGACTCTCAAAATTACGACATTTGACAGACGCCATAGACGGTTGCACGTCAGGAAACCGAGTCAAGATGAGTTCACAATGCAGCGCTTTTGCATTTCGCATCGCGCGTCACGTCTTCTGAGGTGACGCTATAATCAAATATTATTCAAAAGGATAAAAAGTTAAATATATCAACTTTTTTGCTGGAATGTCCATGTAAAAGGCCCAATCACGTTGCCAATTCGTAGGGTGCCACGGCGGAAGAAACATTAATTATTTGTACAATAAATGTACGAAATGGATGTCCATAAGATATCCTTCAGGGATATGGATATTTTTTACAGGGAATACTTTGGATATCCAAAATTTGGATATCCTATGGATATCCAAAATTTGGATATCCTATGGATATCCAAAATTGGTCCAAGGCTATTCCGACATGAATTGGACGTCCATAGGATATCGGGTGCTGTATGGGATATTTTCCATTTTAATCAAATTCAACTTACATTATTTAAATTTTCAGTATACCGTCAAGTGAGGTGACTTCGGACAGTTTTCGATGTTTTTCTGTAATAACTTTTTAATCAGTTGACAAATCGTATTGAATTTTTCGCTCAAGGAACTTCAGAATATCCCACGCATGTTGCTCTTTCAATTCTCTTCAAAGTTTTGTCGAGTGTATTTTTTTTTGTGGTGGACGTCTGTCCGAATTCACCAGCATAGGTGGGGTGAATTCGGACATGCATTTAAAACGGTCTAGAAATGAAGACAGTTGCGTATATAGATCACTTCGGACATAATTATGATTTTTAAAAGTATTTCCTAATAGGTTGAAGTGTATGTGATGTAATGAAACACTTGAAAACAGAAAAATATTCTTTATTATCAAAAATATAGACAACACTCTGCTAAAAGATGTTTTTGGTGAATAACGTCCGAATCTTACCCAAAACGAGCTCATTTCAATAAGCAATATTGATTATGGCCTCGAATAACGCTTTGAAACTTGGTAGGTTTCAGACTAGGAACTTAAAATATTTAAAACTATGAACACAGTTTAAACTAAAAACTAATTCTTTGGTGAAAACTTTCAAAGGCACAGAAATATAAATTATTGTAACCATGGCACATTTTGAAAAAACAAAAATTATTCCAGGTTAATACTGGGAAGATTTGAAAAAAGATATTGATTGTGTCTTTCAACGCACACCTGCAACTTCTGCAAAATATCCGTTTGTGTAATCCAGCTTTCATCAGAAATGTCTGGAAAGCGGAACCATGATTCCCCATAAGATTTTTTTTTCTGAGAAAAGTGATTTTCATATCGTTAGTTTCCAAATCCATAATTTTAGCGACATAGAATTTATGTTTGGAACAATTCTGCAATGGAACTTTTACAACAATAAAAACATTAACTGAGTGTTTCAGCCTCATGTTTATTGTTGGATCATTTTCTTCGCCTGAACTATCATATGATGCAAGTGGAAGTGATTTTTGTGATGCTTCCATAAGCTTATTCATAATATTGGATGGCAAGTTATCGTCATCTGAATCATAAGGTTCGTCCTCAGTCGTTTGTTTATTCTTGTTTTGGGTTTTCAGCACCTTCTTCACAACACTTAATGGCACGTTATCGTCACCTGAATCATCAGGCTTGTCTATGATGATCGTGTCTTCATTCTTTTTCTTTGTTTTCGATTTTTTCTGTTGATTTTTGTTTTGGTTTTGGTTTTCTTGACTTGGGGTTATATCTGCCGATGTAATTTCACGTCCAGCTGGAACTGTGATCCTCTTTCTCTTCCGTGTCTTAACCTGCTCAATTGGTGTTCTTGTTTGCTGAAAAAATTCAAGCAGAGCAACAGGTTCATCCGTTCTCAAACGATACGGGAGACGTTTCAACACCTGCTCGGGATCCAGTGGAACGATTCCGCTTCCTCGAAACCCAGATGTTATATTTTGTCTGGACTTGTCATCAATTTCGTCCAAAGTTTTATTTAAAAGTCGTGGAAAATCTGACTTCTGGAAAGGACCTCGTTTCCTAAGCTTCCACTCAGTCAATATTTTCCGCCAGGATTTTTTCAAGGGTCCAAAAAAGGCAACATTCAGTGGTTGGCACAAATGGGTGGAATTTGGTGGTAACAAAATGAATTTGATATTTTGTGATTCACATTCCTGAATGACATCCACCGATAAATGGCTGGGAAGATTATCACCGATAAGGAATTTTTCACCTCTTTTTTGTCGAAAATATGGCAGAACGATCTGACCAAACCACTGTCCGAAATTGTTAGTTTCAAACCATCCAGAATCACTAACGCTATAACTTGCATTCTTCGGGCCCCCTTCTTCCCACTCCTCATATCTGTGTTTGGCCTTATAAACTACAAATGGGGGTAAAAGGTCCCCATTAGCACTTGCTGCCATCATAACGCTAATGCTGGTTTTGGAATGATCAATGATTCGATCAGAATGTTTGGAGCCTTTTTTGCACACTATTTTGATTTTACCGGGATCATCCGAAAAATTAGTCTCATCGTAGTTGACTATGTTTTCGGATGGAACGTCCTTTATGGATTCACGCAGTTCTGAAAAATACTCTTGAATTGTCGTTGCTGAAACCTGTGCATGAGCTCTCTTGATATTTTGACTCATTCTTGTCGTAAGTTTCTTTTGTCTTGCTAAAAATGATTTCATCCATTCCCGTCCTGGCAAATTATTTCGAAACTTTCTGATGACAACTCCTTTCTTATTCAAATATTGCTGAACTATTATTCGAATCTCAAGTTCTGTAAGCGGAAATCCCCATTTAGCAGCTTAAGTTACTGCTTGTGATATTTTGTTCTCCTCTATTTCTGAGAGAACTGTCTGACCTCCATGATGTTTGGGATGGCGTGCTTTAACTTTATCATTTATAGTGGCCCTAGGAATTCCGAACCGCTCCTCAGCTTTTCTTAGAGTCATACTCCCACTCTTAACCGAATCTACTGTCTGTTGTAAAAATTCGGGGGAGTAATTTTGATATTTTCGTCCTCCTAGCTGCTTTCGGTAATTTCTTGCCATGTCCGAATTCACAACCTAAAATGAACATATTTTGAAATCACCCTGTATCTAACATTCGACATCAAAAAGCTAATATTTTTTCTTATCGAGGTATTACTAAAGCATGATACTCCTTTATTCTTTGAGCAGAAAGCACGGAAAATTCACAGAAACTTTGCCAGAAGAGAAGCTTTTTCACCTTTTCCAAAAATGGCGAAATCTTGTTTTTATTAAACACGTAACAATAACACCAAAACTCACCAGAGCAGCGGTACAACCCACACCACGACCGAAAGCAAACTAACAAGAATAAGCCTGCGTTGGACAGTTATCATGTGGATGAACAGTTTTCGAGTGAAATGCGATTGGAGGGGATAAACACCCTTTGTCCGAAGTCACCTCACCTGTCCGAAGTCACCTCATTTGACGGTACCTGATTTTTTATTTCCATTATTTTAATCAATCACTATTTTTAGTTTTTATTTCATCTATTTCACTGACCTTTTTTAATTTTTCACATTTTCTTGTAATAGAAAATAAACTATAATGAAATATTTACATTTTGAAATAGTATGTACTGAAAAAGATCACATGCAAAAGGCTTTTCTCACACTTGAATAAAAATATTTCCTCTTCAATTATCTTCAATTCTAGTAACAAGCTGTATTTGAACACAAATTATTTAATTAACCTGAGAAGGGTGGAATTATACAGCATCAGTTTACATCTTCACTTCAATCACACACACACACATCTTCACTTCCACTTTGAAAGATAAAACCAATAATTTTCAACAGCGGCATTCATCAATATTATCATTCTCATTTTTGCTATTAAATACTGCACACCAGAAATCAACAGTTCATCTATTAAAGTAGAAGTAAGAGTTGATGTTAAATTTGTCCACCTTGACTTAATCTGAAACTTTCAAAAAAAACAGGTTGGTCCATGGAAAATTCTAGCAAAGCAGGTTCATTACGTCTCTTGAATAACTCGAATTTGTTTTCCAAATTTTTTTGACATTTGATCAATTTATCTAGTAGGTTCTCTGGATAATCTAAAGAATGTTTTATACCACCTCCCATTTGGGCATATTCCTTTGAGAATCCGAGTAGATTTTTTGGATCTTCATGTTCATCAACATAATCACCTGAAAAGATATAGCATGATACATAAATGGGGAAATAGAGTAAAAAGATAAGTATATTATATATAAAAAAAAGTCTGAGAAAAAAGTGGTGAAGACGAATATGGAAAAGGAATGCAATTACAGCTCAAGAGTAGGTGTGACTAACTCTAAAACTACAAGTCAAATATTGAAATATCACGAGCACTAAAACATTGCGAAGAGGTTCTCTTTAGGAGGGGGTCTTTGATGAAAATAAAGTACTGCCAGTAAGTGTTTTCTCGCTAAGACACATTATCATTAATAAACATCAGGCTCACCCCTAATTTACAATATTCTTACCTTGTCCTTTTAAACTGTTCAGAAAATCCTTAACAGATTTATGACCTGCCTTATGAGCTAAAGGTGTTAAAATACCAGTAGGTCTCTTCCCTTCTCTGGCTCGGCAGAAAGAACAGTTGCAGATTCCTCTACACACTGGACACATCCAATTTGGATCTCTCAAAGCATCTGCAGCATCTTCACCATATCTGAAAAAACCAAATATAAAATTTTGAATTAGCTATTGAATGAGATTGAATTTTCAATCTCACCTATTCTCTAAGCAAACACCACATATCTGTCCTCGAACACCAACACACTCAATATTACGACAGCAGGTTTTCTGATCCAAGGTTTTTTGCCTGCATTGATGACAGCTTGTTCCCATTTCCGAATAAGACTTCACTGATACTTTTCTAGCAATTTTGTTGATCATTTCTTCTGTAACCTCAGAAACAGGTGTAATAGGAGGCCTACTAGAATGTTTCGAATGGACACGAGTCCTCTTAGGTTTATATACAACTTCTTCGAGGTCCTCATAATCTGAATCACTGTGTCTTTTTCTCTTGAATGTAGATTCGTCAACTAAATCATCTTTTGTGAAAACTGGTTCCTTATCCTGAAGTCTCAATGATTTACGTCTTTCCAAAGGAATTTTGCCAAAAAACTTGAAAGTACTATCCTTGGACTTTCTTTTTATAATCGATTTTGATTTCTTAGAGGTTTCGAATAAGCCCACAGACTCGACAGCCTCCGCAAACTCGGGATCCTTCAAAAAAGACGCAAAAAAAGCATCTCTTTCTTGAATATTTTTTTCTCGTTGAAGTTCTGCTTCGCTTTTAGATTTAGAGGCACTCCTGAATAAATCTGATGACTTGATTTTGATTGAACCAGGCATGCTTACTTTTTAAAACAAATTTACTAAAATATAAATACAAATTACAAATACAGGTTAACGTCAAAAATTTCCCGCCGAAATAAAAACGAATAGACTCCGTGCAAAATTTGACAGTATTGTTAAAACTACCGTACAGTACAGAGAACAGAGGACTATTAATATTAATCTGTAATATGTATTGTTCCATGTTCCTCATTTGGGAAGTTCATCATCCAGATACGCCTCTATCGGAAAATATTTGAACTATTTCATCACGTAAAACAAAAACAAACTTCTGAATGTGAAATTATGGTACACTTCTCTAACACATTCACACACCGATTAGTCTACACATTTGTTTCACACAGAACTTTGCCAAAATTCGAAAAACACAAGGTACAATACAACGTAAACAATAGTAAACATATGTTTACGGTTTGTTGCCGACATTTTTGAACAGACATCAGTGCCCTCATCGGTAGAAATTCTTCCCATTTCCTCAATTTATACTCACTCAATTGACCTTAGAATTCATGAAAATGTAATTAGTTGTCTTAAATGAATACTATATATTGTCAGTAAGATTTTCGCATGTTAGGGTTTACTAAACCGCTAAATGTTTCTAGACCTAGTCACTTCCTGGATTCTTAATGATACCATGATACGATGACAATGATACCCACAAAATATTTTGTGATGATACCTACTCAAAGACAGTTTGACAGTTTGACCACAGTAGTATCGTGGTTTGACTCCCAAAGGAATTCGAATGGTACGTTTGCTTGTTTCATTATATTAAATGAGAATGAAGATGCTTGTTCGCTTGTTGACAGATATCTCTGAAGATTAGGTAAATATACAAAATGGCTCTTTTCTAGAGGCAAGGTTAGGTCGAGTTAAGGCTACGGCTACGTACCTGGAACGGATGGCTTTGATTCTCGAACACACAAGTACCCTCGTTATTTTCGATCGCACTTTAGTACAAAAATTCCATATCGCTCTACATTCTGAACGATACGACGTTCGTTGAATCCCCGAAGTAAAAAACCAGAGACAAATCAAATTTTATGAAATCCGACGTATGATAGGGATACTATCTTTCTATCCATTAGAAGATCTTCATACTTTTCGTACCTTATCAGGTAAACACGAAAAATGGCCTGAAGATAATGACAGAGAATCAATTCCATCAAAGTGAATTAGTAGGATGAGGAAAACAGTAATTTGAATCTGTGTGGTCGAGGTCACAAGAGTAATCAAATGAAATTCGAATGATGATCACAGTTCTTCAGTTTAATAATGAAAGATTGGGTTCCCAGATATCAACCCATACATATTTTATATATTTGGGCGCGCGGAATACGAAAAAAGGCTTTTCCAAAATTTAAAAAGTAGGAGATTCAGGAACATTTCAAACAAACTGCAGGCATTGCTCAAAAAATGACTGATCAACTGCGCATCCGAATATTTCACTCCCGGAGTCGATTATAGGGAAAGCGGTTCCACCTTCGTAACGTTCCAGTCGCGGTCGCTCCAGAAAAAGAACGCTCCTAAGTAACGTTACTCTGGAACGAGATTTACGGCTCACGTCATCTCTATTAGCAAAATTATACGTTTTTGTCGCATTTCCTCTAGAACAGTTTTAACGGTTAATAATATAGTAATATTGCTCAACGCAAATTGACTAGTAAATGATTCTCACAGCTCATAAATACAATCACGAGTAACGAATAATCCTCAAATATTTAATAGTTCATTGGTAGATTTCAAGACCTCTAAAACTGTCACAATCCTGTACTGAAGTACGTACTACCCGCCAGTATTCCCAGATAATACGATATATCCCTTAGAAATCATTGGAACCAATAAATTACAACGTGGCTTCAGTTCGTTTTTGCCGTGACGCTGAAGCGACTAAGCTGGATTCAGACAGATCTGAAATCCGATCGTACGACGATCAGATAGCTTTCTGATTGGTCTGAATTCAAATTAGGACCAATTTAAACCAATCAAAAACTTCATCATCTACATCATTTCATCTTCTATCCAGCCTAATAGAGTTATGGAGCGGGAACGTGAATCTCGCGCACGACTGATCACGTTCTTCGATCACCGTCGCGCTTGATGGAGCGAGAGCCGAGCGGGAACGTGAAACTTGCTCCCACGACTACGACTGACCAAAGAAGATATAACGAACAATAAGCGACACTTGCCGCTACACAGCCGCTAATCCTATTGTCCCTAGCACTACAGAATTTCATGACCTCCACACTATTTTTCTTGCGACTACGCAAGACTACCAGCAAAAAACAGTAAGCCAGTAAACTACTTGACAAGAAACACCAGTATTTATTTGTTTCTATTACTGACCGACTACCGACATTGCTGGTAGACATTAGACATGCGCATTCAGGGTGTATTTGTCGAATCTGTGAGATGAGATACGCTTCTTGTTCGTTATAAGTAAATATTCTTTGGACTGACAAAGATCGTTGGTCACCATCGCGCCGGAAAGAGTAAACTGCGTTCCCCAGAGCCGTGCCACAGCTACCGTGCCATCAGTTCGTTTCCAACATGATACCACAGATGCGACATGCCTTCAAGTTCTTACGGCGCATGACGTGACTGATGAAAAGGGAACGTGGAATTTATGACGTGACTGAACGATCTGTCTAGCATTTATTTCGGAGCGACTAGAGCTAGTTACTTTGATATTGAGGAACGCGACGGAGCGTTACAGAAAAATACCGTTCCAAAGAACGTTACACGAGTAACGACCCATCTCTACCTGTGAGTTTCATATGGGGTATGCAGAAATACTCCTCGACCTAGCTCTATGTCGTGAACGTATCCTTGATCTCTCACCCAATGTCTACTTTAATCTCTTGAGTCTTCATTCTAATATAACTTCATTTTCCCATATTTTTCCACCCGAAAATGATGAAAAATTCAGTTATTAGGCCTAAACAGTGCATGGATAAATCACCATGTGATTTATCCATGCACAGAAATCAAAATGACAAATGGACGACGCACGCAGGGTTGCCTTAAAATATGTTATCAATTCCAACACCAAGGTTTTCAGACATCTAAATACTGTCTCTCTCCACTCTATCATAAAATTGCTTCAATGTGAATCACTCACTGGTATCTAAATCGTTAGCATTGATTTGGCAAGACAACTATTCCTAGAAAATGAGAAAGTATGGGTTATCTTTACATTTGCTGGATGGAGCTGGTCATTTGGAATTCTAATCTAGTTATCAATTTGATAATTTTCTGGATTCAGAAAATTGAAATCACATTTATATTTCGCTCTTCGGTACGATGTCAATAATTTCGGATCGACGAATTCAATACTATAAATTTCTATCGCTAGACAAGAAATCGAAAATCATCACCCGTAAATAATTATTAATACTCACCTATGATGATGTATTCGTTGCTCATTACTGTTATTCATCGGGGCAGAATTATTTCAATTGAGTTTCACTTCGAAATCGAACTAACTATCGAGTTATTAGCTGTTGAGTTAATAATATCAATTTCATGTCATTTTATTGATCGCCTGCATTACCAGAATGGATAATTATCGGTTGTATCTTGAGAGACCAGGAAGATCAGGCAATTATAGAATTTAGTTTTTAGTACGGGATAGGTTGTCCTACGATGAGAATGATTTGATTTAACTAATAACCAGTCATTTGAAATCATAAGCTCTCTTCGATATCTCGATGTATCTCATATCAGAAACTCATCTTCAGGCTATGATCAGCCATCAAATATATGAAATGGTCTGATAATGATTTGAAGTGGTTTTTCCGGACGTGCTTACCGCCACACCACTGACAACCTAGCAACGACAGCCTAAGAGTCTTCAGTCTCTATAGGAAGCGTTAGTCATTTTTGATCTGATATTTGGTTTTTCAATATATTCTCAATATTTGTTCCCTTTTATATTTTCTGCATCTGAAAACTGAACTGTTTTGGCTCAGTATATGCCAATTATTTCACCAATTCAGGTCTGAGAAACCCTCCAATGTGTATTCATTGACATACATGATTTGAAAGTTCACAAACATAACCGCTTCCTTCTGCCATTTTTTGAATGATAATAATAAACTGGTATACACCGCGGGCATATCTGACAGACACAGTAAATGACAGTTGTCCAGCCTGCTGGACAAACAAACCTGATTTACCTATGCTAAGTGTGTGTTTATGTCATATTTTAAAATATTTTTTCTCAATAAAGGCTCAATTTTGTGCGATTGTGAAATGTGGAAGTAATAGCGGCAGGCATAATGTTTCATTCCATCGATTCCCTTCTATTTTCGACAATAGAAAAAAAGATTAATCCTCTTGCTGAAAAGAGATGTGAATTGTGGATTCAGGCAACGGGAAGAGATGATTAACTTCCTATAAGTTGAAATGGGCAACGGTGTGTTCAAAACATTTTGTAGGAGATATTTTCAAAGAATCTAGGAAACATAGGCAAAATAATTTTATTTTTTTTTCATGTCAGGCAAGCCAAGTGCACTCAAAGATGTTGACAATATGGACTGGGTACCGAATCAATTACTTGGCTACAAAACAAATATCAATGCAGTTCAAAGTATTCAGAGATTGTATCGTAGGGAGCAGCGTGATAAAAATGAGATCGCAAATATTCCAGTTGATATGGATAAAATTGATGATGATTCTTTGTGTTAATGATCCAGCTGTTCAAAACTTGAATATTATTGATGAGCAAAATCAAACTCTGAATGATATAAATTAACCAGTTGAAGAAGTGGAACATGCACAAAACTCTGGTGAACACCTACGTCCCGATATTGATTTCGAGTTGTAGAATTGTTATCGTGAAATCCATCATCTCCGGAAAACTTAGCAGACTTAATCATTCACATTGGAAAGTTTAAAGCATAACTCATATAAATGCTTTTTTTATACAGGATTGCCATATGAAAATATGGTCGTGGTTTATAATTTTCTTCTTCTAATCTATTTAGATATAAACATATTGTATGAATCCAAACTTTTATAGCCTTTGAATTCTTCTGTGCATGCACTCTCATATACAAAATAGTTAATAATGCCATACAATATGTCATGAAACTTTAGGAAAGTTTTTGTACAGCATTACTACAATCCCCAAATTTCAATGAATAAGGATCACATCCATCACCTCCCTTCAGTTTCTCTAAATATCTCTTCTGGCTTCTGGATATCCATAGACAAGGTGTTGAAATAATCACTTTAATCAGCCATTTCACATACAATTTCTTTGCAAGCAGGAAGAATAATGAATATAGATTGCAATATATAGACATTTATATATGTCAGGTACACTAAGGGTATACCCAAAATTAGGGTAAACCCGTAATTTCTTCATAATTACGATCATAATCTTATTAAATTACCATTGTTGCTTATGGAAGTGTGGTTTGTTTGTCCAGCAGGCTGATTGACAGTTGTCTGGTGACGTCACATGCCCGCCGTCTGTTGAATCATGATCGAAAATATTTTTCAGTTCATTCTAAAGTACTGGGATATCATGCAAATGCGAAAAGGACACTTGAACACAGTATTACACGTTTTCTCAGTGCCGAAGGAACGGACAAGATATGGGTACCCCCTATTTTCTCCCTCGATAGCCTCCAGCGTCTTTGATAACTACGACCGCAAAACAGTTTTTAGAAATGAACCCCTGTTTTTTTATGTCGGTGATACAGCTAATATTATAGTAAGTAATCCATATCATTGCTCATTCTTAACAATCC